>JARJLF010000205.1:0-294890 GCA_029378395.1 Mycena leptocephala | reverse complement strand
TCTCTATATAAAACACGGTCATTAGAGTCCAGCATATTATTAATAAATCGGGCTACCTTAGAGACTGTTTTTCTATAAAACCTTAGAGGCCCCACCAGGCTCTCATAAGGGTGTGCTCACCGTGGCCACAGCGATCAACGCATCGCGGGCAATGTTACCGATGAGCATGTGTTTGGCTGGCGATGAGCAGAGGTGTGGTAATGTTTGAGACTGTTTGTCAGTAGCTTTCGCTGACCGCCTTTGTTTGGCGTGACCTTGGGATTGTTTGCCAGCAGCTTTCGGACTCTTCCAAATCGGGCACCTATGCGCCTTTGATATTGTCTGCACGCACAAGGCTATCCCCCCCCCTCCGTGTTTCACGCCAGATGACAGTCCGTTATACTGTGTCCTAATTACAGAGAAAAGAATAAAAACCTGTTAAATCAATGTATCTATGAAGCCGGCAAAAGCGATCCCTCCACCAATGATGCCGACACCACGGCGGCATTCCTAGCGAACAACGGGATGGGTTCGTAGGACTCGGGGTCGGTCTCCACCTCCTCCTCATCATCATCCTCGTCTGCGTCCGCCCGTGTCTTGAAGTCGATGACGCCTTGACGTCCCATCGAGATCCACTGCGCGACGTATTGCCATTCCCTCTCGAAGCGCGTCTTGAGCGTCTCTTGGATGGCAGCCTGGCGCTCTGCGTACGCGCTGAAGCCCTCCCTCGCCGCCGCATTCTCCTGTACATCCGGGCGACCATCCTTCATCCCCCGCCACCACTGCGCCTTCCACTCCACGAAGACCAGGATCCGGCGCATCTCCTCCTCCAGGATGTCGACCTCCTCTGTCCACCGATGCGCCCGTGCCCGCGTCTTCGCCCATTCCACCCGCAAACTCTCGACCATCGCCTTCACCGCCGCCTCCTCGCTCGTAGATGCCGCTGCTGCCACCGACAGCATACCCGTCCTCCAAATCCACGACATCTCCGGCGGCGGCGGCGCTGGCACCTCCTGGCGGGCCGTTTCTTCTTCTTCTTCTCTGCGTCGGCGAAGAAGGCTCGGGGCATTCCCCGAATGTCCTTTGGCTCCAGCGGCTTGAGGATCAACTCCCAGGTCTTCTCGGCGAGTCTCGGAGCCAAACTCGCCAGCGCCTGACGTGCTGCTCGATACTCCTTCGCTGTACGTCGGATCCGCTCGTCCAAGACCTCGATAGCGGTTCTCGCCCGCGTTTGAGCCCCAACGCCGTGTACATGCACATCTTGAACTTGTAATGGTGCGTGCGGACGAGGAGGAGCCGCCGGAGCTCTTCCAGCGCCTCATGTGCGCGGGCCTCTCGCATGTCGAATTTGTGCCGTCCGTGGCTCTGCTTGAATGTAACCCCAGGTGTCCGTGCCTGCTTCGACGGCAGCCACAGCTCGATCGCCTCGACGGGCACACCAGATGTTGGCTGCATTTTGGCGGCCCGCGCGCGCGCCTGGTCTGCCGCCTCTCGTAAAACAGCCACGCCTGGCTGGAACTCGTCTGCGTCTGGATCCAACTCGCGATCTTGCGTCGAAGCTTGTTCCCCCGCTCAAGGATCGTCGTCTTCTGCCCGTCGGAAGCGTGAGTCTTGAGGGGGTGGTGTCCGATGCCAGCTCGCGTTGCTGCTCCTCCAGCTGCATCCCCATTGCTATCATCTCGGACACATGAAGATCTCCCCTCACATCGTCCGCTGCGTCGCCTTCCACCGCATCCTTGACCTCCGTGGCGATGCGTCCCCGTACCGCTTGCAGACTGACGTGTTTATCCTGCACGTTAAATGGATTGGGGTTCTCCGGATCGGCCTCCCATAGCTCCATCGCGGTGGTCCACGCCTTCACGCTCTCGGGGGGCAGCGATGCCTCCGATTCGACAAATTCCTCCTGGGTTTCAGTCATTTTCGCCACCGCCTTCTTGATCCGCTCCAGCATAACTCGACCCAACGCGATAATTTTCTTGTGGTTCCAGTCGTTGAAATGGTCGTCGAGCACGTCTCGCTGCGAGCCAGGCCCCATCTCCTTTGTGCTGGCGGCAAGCGGATTTGCGTTGGCCCAGCCACGCTCTGGGGCTTCACCGTCCGTCTGGCCGACGTACGGCGTGAGGTTGAAGGAGTAAAGAATGTTGCAGGCCTCGATGTGGGCGGGGAGATGGAATTTCGGGATCAACCAAACGTAGCGGCGTTCTCTTGTACCGCGGCGTTCCTGCAGTTCGGGCTTGTACTTCTCGAGGCGACGCCAAATGTTGATACGCCATTGACAAACAATGTCGTATGAGACGATGAGTTTCACGAGGTCGTCGCATCCCAGGAGGCTTTTCCACAGCATGTAATCCATGTTAATATACCTAGTATCATCAACACGGGTACGAACTCTTTGACGATACAACATACCGTTCGCCTTTCTGTAAATCTCCTACCCCGTTCGGTCTTTTCATGTTATGGCGCGCACAGTCCACCGTGCCGATGCCCGACGACGCCGTTCCCCGGGCCTCCTTGTCAGGCTGATTCACAGCATCGTGCGAGACGCATCGGCTCTTCTATAATCGCCGTTTGTCAGACACGCAGCTCGGGCAGAAGGAAACAGCTCCTACCTCTTGCTCCTCGTCCCAATGCTCGCTGACATGTTGCATATATGTCTTGACCTCGCTGAAGAAGGCGGCACCGTTATTCAGACCCGGATCCGCCTCCTCAGACGAGACCTGCTTTCGCTTCATGCGGAAGTTCGCGTCGATGGCAAGGAAGAGGGCGTAAAGCGACTTCTTCTCGGGCGGCGCCAATTTCCAATCGCCGCCCTCGGGGAGGTTTTTGCCTGGCTGTGGGCACGCAGGGCAAAGAAGCGCACACGCGCCCGCCTCGATATTCCGCGTACCTCCAGGAATGTGTGCGCGCGCAGACCGTTTGAGCATTTGAAGATGTCGCCACTCCCTGGTGACGCGCAAGAATTCCTTATAACGATTCTGACCATCTTGTCAGTCAACCGAAGAAGGGCAGGAAAAAAATCCAAGTACCCACCTGGGGCTGAAAGTTTCCCGTGTTATTCGTCTCGCGTGCCAACGCATTATAGAATTCGTAAGCTGAGCATTTGGACTCGAAGGAGAGCTTATGAAACTTTCGAAGTACGCGGAACGTCGCGGCTGAAGACGGGCGTAGCGTTGTCGCAGGGTACAGGCCCGCGCGCAGGAGTTGGATGGGATGGGATGGTGCCGTTCCACAAGTACAAAAGTCCAGAGCTACCTCGTGGATGCCGTTGCTGTCGACGATGCAAAAGCTATCGCTTTTAGCTTTCGCAGCTTCCTCGGACGTTCGTGCGAGGATGCCAGGGCAAAGCTGGCCCCGTTGGTGGCCGAGCTGAACTCGCAATCCCAGCTCCCTCAAGGACGAGTCGACAAAAAAAGTACCATTCCACGTCTATCAATTATCTGTTAGCAACTCTCTCTCAAGGAACCAGAAACACGCACCTTGACAACGTGAAAGGGGTGGTCCATATGCAGACGTACCATGCACGCACTGCAAAAGAGCGCATCGGTAAAGCATTCCTCGCAGCGGTGACTTTGGGTGCCGGTCGTGCGGCACTCTGCACATCTTGTCTGCGCATGATATTCACCTCGACCTTCGCGGTACACCAAGGCATCCAGGAAATCCTCGAGGTCGTCTTCTGCCCAGATATTGAGTGGCCTGTCCTTTATTCATTGCGAATCAGAAAACATCCTCTACGCCAAAATGAACAGTACAAAACTCACCGAATCCCGGGTTTCTCGAGGTCCCGGTTCGACTGGATGACCCTCATCAAACGCGAAACCCTCCTCGGTCTGCACCGAGTCTTGCAATGACATCCCAAAGTCATCGAAGGGCTCATCAGGCGCCACATCCGGTAGAAGATAGTCGGGGTGCGGTACGCGGTTATCACGCTTTCGTTTCCCAGGCGAGGCATCCACCTGTATGTACTGGGTGGAATGCCTTGTACGGCCCCCGACCTGGACGGTGCTGTCGTAGCGCATGGGCTCTGTCGTCGGGACCATCTCATCGCCTTCACTCTCCGAGTCCGAAAACTTGGATGTCGAGACCTCATTTCTCGGTCTCGACATGGCGACCGACGAACGAGTAGCCAGAGGGGAGGAGAGAGGACCAGAGACGAGAAGGGAGACGAGACCGAAGAGCGACCAGATCAACAAACTTTGGATTCCCTAATGCGGCTGCACAGCAATTTCACAGCCACATATTTCTTTCCTCCCACCATCACCTCGGACTTTCCACACAATGTCAGCGGCGGTGGCGCGCCTATCTGACGAACAGTGGCGCCAAATTCTCGTCCACTGTCCCCGCTCAACTACGAAAGCCTTTGCCCTCGTTTCGCACAAATATTCCCATTTCGCCGATCGAATCCTCTATCACAGAGTCAGTCTCAGCTTTCCTCAGGCACTACTTCTCTTTCGCACTTTGCGCGGCAGGTCCGCGTTAGGGGCGAACGTGAGTACAAGCCCTTGACAGTTTTTCTTTCAATCTTTTTAAATCAATCTCTCCAGATTCGATATTTGCATCTCCATAACACCGAGTTCCGCCACGAGGGCCCGACTTTTGAGGCAGCTCTTTCGAGCATGGTCCACGTCCGCTATCTCCACATTCTCTGTCCTGTCGACGTTCACGCCCTTTTAAAATGCTTCCGTGCACCACTTCTCACATTCACCTACGGCCACCCCGTTTGCGACACCCTTCGTGAATTTCTCCTCCGGCAACCGACTATAACCGCGATTTCTTTGTACCACCCGCTGAGACGTGATCCCACGCTCCAATTTCTACCTGCCCTCGAAAAGGTCGAGGCACTTAGTGACGATTTGGCTGACCTTATTGTCGGGGGCGAGTTCGGCACATCAAATTCCGATATCGTCCGGAAGAGCGCGTGATGCAGCCTGTGGTGCCCGCGATTTTCTTCGCGCTATCCGACGTGCCTGTCGTCCGTGTTGAATGCTTGGCATGCCAGCTCGTTGACCAGGAGGAGCTCGACCTCCATCTCCCCAATCTGGAAACGCTCGTGGTATTACAGGATGTAACATGGGGCGGTCACCAAGCCTCGGTGTGTGTTTTCGTTTCGCATCAGACCCTGCAACTCATTTATTTTAGAACGAATATCCTCGCCTGGCCGTTGATCTTGCTAGGAAATTAACCCGCCTGTCAAAGCTGGAGCTCCTGATCGTCGTCACCGAGCTTCGCTCTTCGCATGCCCGGGTGTTTTGCCAGGCCCTTCGTGATCACTGCCAAGCGCCCCAACTCCACAAGTTTGTATTTCACTCGTGCACGAAATGCCTGCGTTGGGCTGACTTCAGAGTACTCAATTCCATTCCTACCGAACTGCCTCTTTCGATGTGCAAGACTCACTATGTCACCGCGTTGCAATAGGGTTGTTGTAGATATGTAACGATGTTGAAATGTTTTTATAATATCGAGGCTGATTCTCGCTTCCCAAAACATGAATATCAAGCAATTCATCGCAGAGATACATGCAACATTTCAAAAGAAGTAAATCAAAACAATATAAGCAAAGGTTTCGCAGTCGCGCTTCTTTCAGTCGTCATGATGGATCCAGAAAATCAAGGGAGGTTGGAAAGTTGCTCGAATGGGGCTGTCGAACTTCTCAACCAGCTTCAATGCCTCATCGTAGCTCTCTGCCACATTGATGGCCAGCTGTGAGTTCTGACACTGACGCCAAAACCATTCAGCCATCTTACTGGAGGGAAATTTAGAAACACAGCAGAATTAAATTTTATATAAAAAAAGAGGCGCACGCACGCGTGCTCGTAAATCCGATTGTAGCCTTCCACCACAAAGAAAATGCTTCCATTCTGCACCATCGTACCGTCCCCCAGCCGGTCAAACTTCCCCTGCAGGTGTGGAAGGCGCGGCAAATACTGGATGATCGACTTCCAGTTCCTCGCGGTGTACACCGGATAGTCCGACTGATCTTTCGATTGAATGTGTCGCGTCATGCATTCAAATTCGTCTTTATTTTCAACCTGGGCGAGGGCGCGATCCCTGTAGTACGTTCAGAGAATGTCTCGCGCCAAAGGGTTCACTTAGGTTGACTTACAAATTACGAACGAGCATTCCAAAGTGGGTCAAAAACCATGGGCCGTTATATTGGTCGTTAAGGCTGGTGGAATGCTTGAATTACTGGATAGAATGTTGGTGGCACGTCTTGGAGGCCGCGGGCCCTGCGTTAGGGTGACGGCTATGAAAGGAGGCATTTGTTTGGTCCTGTGAGGCTAGCTCACGATGATGTACTAGTACCAACCTCCCAAAAAAATGCATCACTCACCTTACGCTGGTTCACTCAATAATCAATGTTGAACGCCTCGAAATCGCAATATTGGACTGTTCTCATACTTGACAGAAGCTGTCAAGATGATTGTTCAAGTAGACATGGAGCGGATCAAATATGACCGATCACGGGATAACTCGTCATCCAACTATCTTTCCGCCACGCTTTGCCTTACTTGCTGCTTTCTTAGCTGCCACCGCCTCCAGCGCTGCCTCACGACGCCGCACAAGATATTCGACCCTCGCATGTATCTGCTCCCGGGTAACAAGGTCAGGTGTTGTCCATTTTTTTCCCTCGGGCTCGGCACGGGTGACTTGATCAGCAAAGGTTTGCCGGTTTCGTCCGAGCCATTCACGCGCAGCCTTGCTCAGAGGACCAACGTCGCCAGCCCTAATAACTTCTGAGAACACTCGCCGCATCAGCAAAGCACTCCTTGGACGTCTCAAACTTACCTTGTTTCAGCTCGTGTTCGATCAAATCAAGTTCGCGTCTTTCCTCTGGGGTTAGTGGAGATACAAGTGGAGAAGATTCAGACTCGAGCATCTTTGGTGGATGTATGTCGCAAAATTCGTGGGTATACGATTATCTTCTATCTCATTTTATTCATTACTTATTCAACTACATCTGGTGTATCAGTATGCGTTGTCATAACAAACACGTGGGCTTTCCTTATTAGCCCGAAAGGTCAGATCGCCAAATCAAATCAGCGGCCAGGAGCACTCACAAGTGCATTAGCCGAGTAGCGTCTCAATTCGGCGTGCAGTACGGCGGACACAGTCGGGTGGTCGAGGGCCCATCTCACTAGGTGGTAAAGGTCCCGCCGATCTCGTTGAGCTTGCCTAAGCTCAGCACGGTGTCGGAGGTATTCTTTTCGGAACAACCGCTGACTGAGCGCATGCATAGCCATGCCGCATGCGCCCCGGTCCGCATGGAACCTTGCGTGACGGAGGCGCCGAGCATGTTCCCTACATCATTTCAGGTACGTCGATCATTTCTAAGCGCTGGCTAACTCACTTTTCTATTTGGTCCAGTGAAGCATAGAAGTCCTGTTCAAGCCAGGCTTTTATCTTGGCGTCCATTGCAGGAGGGAGAAATGAGACTTTGGCCCAAAGTGCGTGTTTATAAAGATCGACGCCAGTCAGGTGTTAATCTGTTTTGATCATATCTGTAGATCCTGCATGCGTGCATTGCACCCGCAGACAGACCGCTTTCATTTTCATGGGGCAGACAGACCAGACAACCGCTTCATTTCAGGCGTAGAAGAGGAAAAAGAGAGAGAGATACAGTCATGTAGAGGTGAGCCACCAAACACAGTTGGATTAAACAATTAAAGTTGCAGACAGGTTCTGACAATCAAGTTACGACCAGTTACGACTTCTTTGATTTCCCCGGCAAGCTCTCTTAACTGCTCGTTTTGCTCTTCGTTCCCTGAGGGCCCTCAGCAATCTCTTTCTTCTGCTCCATGGGATCACGCCGCGGACCGGGTCCCATCTCCGTATGTTTATCCTTCTGGCGAGACGTTGGCGGGATCTGGCCCGCCTGCCCAACGGACTCAATAGTATTCTTCTGGCTCTTCAACAGACGGAAACTGGCGTCTATCGCTAGGAGTTGACTACGGATGAAGATCGTTAATGTGTAGGAAAATGGGATTGGATCACTGTACTTCGTTTTAATGGGCTGGTTATCAGTCAATTCAACGGGGTTTTTTTTCGGTCATCGTAGTTCAGAATCAAGGTGTTGGGCAGGTGACAAATAAGAAACCATTTCAAAGTACAATCAGAGTAAGAGATAAATTTAATCTCTGTAGCGAATGAGCACCATGTCGGCCTCAGCGACGTAAACCAGCGACCCGTCGCCGTCCTCCGAAGCCAGGTAAATTTCATCACTGTGATCAAACCAATTAGTTTTTTGGATGTGTGAGGCTCGATACACACACCCGACTTGGACATAGCAGAATCGATGCGGCGCTGGACCGAGCTCGCATCGTTCCATGCTCTTCTTCGCCGCTCTGACCACCACTATCTGAGCAACCACCACCTGCATTCCGATCTGCATGTGAGGCCATGGGACATACCTTTCGGCCCTGATGCGCCGCTCTTCCGCGTACTGGTCAGCCTCCAGTTGCCCGAGAGTTGTGACAATCATCGTCAAGGCATTTGCGACACGCCTGTTGATTTTACGACGCGGAAAATACGGCAGGCCGCCGTTAGGATTCCATTCGTCCTCGTCAGAGGACGAGTCATCCGCGACCGGCGGATTTTGCCAGAGGTCGAAAGGATCCCCAAGGCCGGCCTTGAACGAATCCACCATTTGCTGTGCCAGCGCCAGGGTCTCTGGATCATCCAGATCTCTAGAGGGCCGTGAATCTGAGGCTTTAACAAATCACTGATGATGTACGCACCTTGGAGATCCCCGAGGTGTTTTAGAGGAGCGAGTCTGGCCTCGAGGAAGAGAAAACGGGAGTTGGTCAGAGAACGCCGATGCTTTGATGACGCCAGTATTGCTGGACCTGCGGGCGGCGTCTCGGTGTCGCCGCAACTCATCTGTGGACACGTAAGTCAGCGAGAAGAAACACGAAATATATAAACAAACTTGCCAACGCGGGCCTTTGTGATTCTCTTCCTCTCAGCGGTTGCGCGACGGCCCAAGGTAGGTCCTACGCCGACAGCAAGGCGATCGAGAGCAAGCTGGCGTTCTTGTGGGTTACTTAGATCCAGAGCCATGGGAGGGAAGGACAGGGGATAGAAAAGGAGTTGCGATTGATATCGTAGATACATACATGCGAGGATTGATCATTTTCCAAAACACGCCGCGTGGTCGGCCGCTAATCCATCTACTTTGGAGAACAAGTCAACGCCCTTGTTGTGCCGTTGGCCCGGGGCACCATCAAGCTTCTCCTTGAGCGCCTGCCCACCCTGGGAAAGCACCTGTTTCGCAGTGCGAAACCCATACTTCACCCAGCGGAACAATCCACCGGCAGCGTATTGGGTGATCGAAAAGCGTGTTTCATTAGGGGATAGAGGTGTATTGCCGTGGTCGATGACGGCAGAAGGCAAGAGGGAGGTTGCAGCGCGGGGAAATTCTACGACCAACTTCAGTTGCTTCATGTATAGGTGGGCACTTTTTTTGTGATCGTGGTCTCCGTCGTTCGTCACTGCGCACCAGCCGAGCGGCCTGTTGAGGTCATCGGTGTGCTCGAAAGTGACAGACTGAGGTCCCAGATTGAACGTAATAGCAGGGAAGATAGAGTTCGAAAAATTATGTTTAAGCCCTGGATGGCGGTCAAAAAGGGCTTTGAGGTTGGTGACATAGTCAGCAAAGAGTTTCGGGCTGAAAGTCCGAAACGCGCCTACAACGGTAAGTGAAGCGAACAGGGGGTGGCTGTGAACCTACTTGACTGGAAACCGCACACACGGCGAACATACTTGTTCTTTAAGAGCCCCATAAACAACCGATGTTTCTGAGGTGAGTTCACAATATTGCCCGGACGCTTCAAGGTACACCATGGGAATTTAATTGCATTGCATTTTGCGAACTAAAATTACGACAGTACCTTTTGACCTCCCCCAAATGACACGCCACCACCCACAGTGAAATACCTGCCACGGCGATGCAGATCCCCCCCTGCGGCAAAAGCATTGGTCGCCAAACCCGCCTCTCTCGCTTTCCTCATTGCTTCGGCGGCTTTTGCGACAACTGACGGCCATTCGGGATCTTCAGGCGCACCAACGAAAACGACAATGATGCGCCCGTAACGGTCGAGGATCAGGAGAGGGCGTCTGTGGAACGTAAAGGTGAGATCACGGTTAAAATATCAGACTGAGCACGCACTTTCCATCCCAGACGATATACTTATACCCCAAATTCAATAACTCCTTCAGCGTGCGCAAACGGAGGGTATTCGATCTTTTTTTTTAGCGGATCGTCGTTGAGGTTTGCCGAGCCAATGCCCGCCGTTGGTGGTTTGGAAGTCGTGGGCATCAAATTCAGTCTTCAGGGTCGGGGCATTCGATGGGTAGGCAACGACTTTGGATGTACTCGGCGGGTGAATGGCGAGGCCGCCTGTTTCTGGTGTTTCCGCTGGCGTCGGCGCCGCTGGTATTCCGCCTGTCATGCTGCTTGACGCAAGGCGACATCGACGAGGGGTGGCATATCTGGGTCGACCAAATCGGCGGAAGCAACGCTCGTGGCTGGGGTTTCTGGGGAGGGTGGGCAGGAATCGAAGTCTACGGAGTCAAAGTCTGGGGAAGGAGGTCGGGAGTCAACGTCCTCCCATTCACTGCCACTATCCTCCGGTCAAGTTCAAGGTCCTCAATGGCTTGAGCACGAGCATCAGCGGCGTCTTCGGCAGCTGCGAGAAGTTCTTCGAGGGAGATGTCGGTTTGGTGCACATCGTACCCGCCGGTCTTTAAAAATGAAAAATCCTCCCATTCAGGATAATACTGGGTGCCGCTGCGAGGGGCAGGGTGAAAGTGACGTTTTGACGTTGCACTGACGTTTGACTGACGTTGTGACGTTTGTCAACCAACGCAGATCGGCGCTTGATTGACGTTGCAAGATCGACGTTGTCACACTGACGCAGTGTCACACTGTAGTCATATTGTAGGATTCCATATTTATTGACGCACGCAACAACACATTGACGCACGTATTCATCGCCGTATAAAACACATCGCCACTTCACAGCCGGTACCCCTGCTCCACCTCGAGGTCTTCAATGCCACTTGCAAGTCACTTGAACGCCGCAGGGGTTCGACCGGACAAGACCGCTATATTCCTCATTGTATTTGCATACATGATCTACTGCCTCGAATTGGGGTCCTTGATATATATGAAATGTCAGTCAGAATAAGTCGGGGATACTGAGATGCAGTATGAATGACGGGGTTCACACATGTACAACCAGGTCCAGCCTTTCGATTGAATTTTTGGTCTATATTTGTTTCAATGGAAGTGAATTGGGCACTCGAAACAAAGGGCAAATAACCTGGGGTCAGCCAATAGAGATTGTTACTTACAGGAGTAGTTAATTTGCTGTCAAACCCCAATCAGTTGAATTCATCGTTTTGCCGAGTTCAGTGGCCGCACAGTCAGACTTTTGGCCATGGTTGTATTTAAATATGTTACGGAGGACTCACGGTCTATGTCACTTCACCGTGCAGTCATTTTTGATGTCCCTGCAGATCTAGAGTGTTCCCGAACTGAAGAATATTTTGTCAATAACTCGGCCCATGTTTCAAATAACGGGCTCTTTGTCTTACCATGTCCCACAGGCGATATATTAGAGTAATTTACCCACTGATTCAAGATACCCTCACTGGATGCGTCAGTCAGCGTCAGTGCAATTTTGACGCAGAGTGGCTGTGCACTGACGCAGAGCGACGCACCATTGACGCTGGCCGGCGTACGCATCGGTGAAGTATGGATTTGGCTGACAATTAAGTTATTAGCATGATGAGCATTCAAGTTGGATAAATTGAACCAAAAGGATACTACTCGTGGAGTGTGGAGGTTGAACCGTAGAAAGTTTTTTGTGGCTGTCCAAACAAAATTTGTTGAAAATGTGTAGGATGATCTTCATGTTTAGAGTTTTCTCTTGTATTGATTACAGGATGGTACACGAAACCCATAATTGACGCTCTTTGACAGTCTGGGGCAAATTTGCGGTCTATGCGCTCGAGACACTCTTTCTGGCTCTATGACTATTTCATGAATAACTTGATTAGGGTGGACATCGCTGGGTTGCGGCGGTAACCAGGCATTACTAGAGCTCTATAATGGTCGTTCCATACGTTAATCTAAAAACCCATCTGTGGATGCGTCAGTCAACGTCAATGTACAACTGACGCAGGGTGGCTGTGCATTGACGCAGAGCGGCGCACGTACTGACGCAGATCGGCCCAAACAGTTACAAAATGTGCATGCTCAGCCAGCGGACTCTTTAAGCTGACTGGCACTCATGGTGAATGTATTTGAGTAGTTTGCGAACTGAGAGTCTCAAAAAGAAACCTTGGTGGAAGGTTGAATACAACGTCAACATGCAAATGCTAGCGGCGCGAATTGTTTCGGTATACATACTTTGAATGGGATTCTTGATCAGATACCAGTGCTGCAGCACTGTTTAAAACAAAATAGGTCCATAGGAGGACCGAGTACAATGTTGAGGTCAACCTAGAAAGTTTCAGAGACATCAAGAGTGAGAGATGGGCAGCCAGAGTGCTGAGAGATTGAAACAGTTGTGTCTAAGTATGAGACAGAAAACATTGGCGGCTTGTACAGTGATGGTTCAGAGGCTAGACAGAGCGACGTTGAGCGACGCAACATCGGCGCATTGACGGCGCATACAAAGTTGAAATTGACGTTGAAGTGACGCGGACCGGTCACACTGACGCTGCGTCACGGCGGAAGACCGGCGCAGATTGACGCAGATTGACGCAAACGAAAACTGCAACTGACGCTGCGAGGCGCAGGTTTGACGTTGCAAGGCGCTGGATTGACGTTGAAAATCGGCGCAGATCGGCGCAGTGATGCTTGTGACGTTGTGACATTGACGTTTACTGACGTTGATTGACGTTGCACGGAATCTAGTCAAAGGTTTTCGACAACCTCAACAATGACTATCTGTATTTTTTTTGCTGTAAACGATGTACTAAGGACCCTGCTAGATGCCCCCGGGATATCAGGTGTCAGGGACGGCGGCAAATGTAAGTTCAAACATTGACGCAAATTCAACTGACGCAGACTGACGTTGCATGCGTCAAACGTCAGTGCTGCGTCAAAATCTCCTTGCCCCGCTGCGAGTACGCCGCTCCATGGCACCCAAATCCTACAAAATATTTATGAGCACGGGTTATGGACAAGCTGGGACACCATTGAGTAGGATGGTATCGGTGGCACGAGCCTTAGGTCCACCCACCGTTGCCACCCATTGTGCCTATGGTCAGGTCCATCGGTGGATTGGAGGGTTTCGCGAAGGTGCGTGCCACTTTGAAAAAAGAGATTGAAAAGGCAAAGAAACTTACTGGGGACCGTCGCGCCTCTATTTTCTTTGGTGGGGCTTTCGCAGTGGTGATGTGGCAGGAACAAAGGGTGAAGTTTGGGCAGCTGTGACAATTGTGACTACGATATATACATGCTTTAGCCTTTGAGGATCAAAACATCAAAAACCGCGTTGCATTGTCTATCGGACGCGTTTTTGAATTCTTTTAGGAGACAGGATACTTTAAAATGGCTTTCCACAGTAGATTATGCTCAATCGTTGGTTTAATCGCGAGAACACAGAGAGACCAAAAAAAATCGGAGTGGCCGTGACGGTGTGACGGTGTGACAGAACCATCAATCAAAACATGGAAAACCTTGTCATGTACCACCACAAACACGTTCCGCAAGGTTCTGAGCAGACAGTACGTCTCTAAACTTTACTCCACAGATAATAATGCCTACTCGTTGTACACAGGATAACCGATATGTTCGGCTCTGCCCCACCAAGGCCAGAGGTTCAAGCAAAACGGCGAGAACGCAACCAAGTATGCCATATATTATATTACCACAGACACAATCCTCAAAATTCTGCGTTTCAGGATTCCGTTGGATGGATGCAAAGTAAAATGCCAGATTGCTTCGTGAACGGAACAGCGATGTCAACCCCGCCCGTTCTTCAAAATAGTTGATTGAGATGGTATCTGAATGTCTAACGGACTATCCATGCGGAAGATTTATGCGCTGGCTTTCATGCTCAAGTTTCAACAAAGCTCAATCTTCAATTTCACAAGGACTTCCCGCTAAAATATGCTCGGAGAATGTCGAGTGTAGCATGAACAGGGTGGTTTCAATCATAATTCGCAATCAAAACATGAAAAGGCGCGTCGTGTGGGGCTGCAACCCAGTTTTTAAACATCTTTAAGACACAGTATGGCTTTTAACAGCCTTCCAAAGCTTTTCAGTTTTAATCTTTCACCGAAGGTAGGAAACGCACGCAGCCAAAACGAATTTAGGACGCCAGTGACGTGCGTGACAGCGTGACAGATTCACGAATCAAAACATGGAAAACCGTCCCATACACCACCACAGACGCCGTCTTCTAAATTCTGTAGAGACATTATGTTTCGGACATCTATTCCACAGATGAAGATCCCTCACTATTGCGTACATTTTAAGGGGGTAAACGTACTGGACAATGGCGGGCCAGACTCAAATATATACCAACAAAGATCTTTCTGCTTTCAACCTCCATGGCTCAAAAACGACGGCAACCTCAAAACGAGGAGATAACAGAAAAATGTCATCGGTGTGTTGATATGGGTCGTGGCTCATTGCCTATTCTGACTTCTGACCTCCAGCTCAACTAGCACCAAAGTTTCTGCCGAGGACAAGAAGAAGCGGCAGAGAGAATGGTATGCCAAGAAGTGAGTATCTGCAGTTTGTTCGTACTGGCAAGTCTAAAACAAAGACATTACAGTGCTGTAAGAATTAGGGAAAAGAGTCGGGTGCAGGTGGCGGAGAAACGGTGAGCACTATTCATGTTGGGTGGGTATGGATTGACATTGCAGTGTTTCGTAGGGCGGCCATAAAGGCGAAACGTCGGAAATCGGACAAGCCACGCACGAGTCAACGCAAATTGACCAGCGACGAACTTATCGCATCGGTTGCTCTGACGCAGATGCGAGAGCAACAGGAACTACCTGCCGTGCGGAGGGGTATGGTACCGCAAACCGATAACACCGTTGATGCGCCACAACCAGTCGCCAGCGATTTTCCAATGTATGTACTCTTTGCGTGTTAAAACCGAACAGGCATTGAACGGTGCAACAAACAGTGCTGCTCCTCTTACAAGTGCAGAGGCGGCAGTCGACAAAGAGTAAGCTGATCGTGCCATCGTGATATCTACCTAAACAAATTATAGGATCGAGGATTTACTAGAGCAAGGTGCAGAGGCACCACCTTTGGAGTCAGAGTCCTCATCTGAAGACGAAGACCTGGATATCGGGGTCGGCGGTGTCAGCGCGACGAGTGGCGGGGTGGCGATCACGGTGGACAAGTACGCATCCAATCTGATGAGAAGGAGATCTGTGATTGAGGGTCTCAGCAGCATTCTGATCTCGGGCTCACAACTCCGGATCCGCGCGCAAGAACTCAGGTGCGCACTCATTCGGGGTTAGTCGCATACTAATGTAGTTGACGGTAACAGGGCCAAGAGGCGGCGCAGATTGCGGCTGCCCACTCCAACGTCAATCAGCCCTAGTCCTGAACCAGAGGGACGGCTACCGAGCTTCTACGAAAAACTATGGAGAACGGTGGAAAAAAGGGTGGGCAATACATCAAGCTTGGTGTAAGGTGGAATCAAGCGAGACTGCGCGACGATTTCAAGCTTCTTTATTAAGTTTATATATCCACATTTGTAGTTCTGATGTGGGTGCAATAAAAAAAGGTGGGAACTATGGACAAAGATCTCCGTAAGGGCAATTCCACAATTGCATATGCAGGACGACTATCCAATGGCGTTGCACCGTTGCACAAGAAAGAAAGAATCAAACAAGAAAGAATGAAAGATCATGGCATTTGAGGGATATGTCTACAACAAACTACTATGCGGTGGAGGAGACGGAGACACCAATCCACTTCTGAACACCCAGCGCGACGCCGATGGGAGGAGGACCGCCGGAGGTGGCGGCGAGAGCAGCGGCGGCGTCGTACGCGGCAGTCGCGTCGTAGTTCTCACGATAGCATGCGAGCGCGTCCCGCCTGGTCTTCTTCTTCTCGCGGAACTGGTGCGGGACTCCGTCTGTCTGCGCATTGGCCTCGTCGCTAGAAAAGAAGTCAGCAATGGGCTACAAAAAAAGGAGGGAAGTGGGAACTCACTACGGGCGATACATGCCAGGTTCGCGGCCCCTGATGACCACATACCAGACCTCGCCGCTCCCGTCGGGGAACGCTCGCTCCATTTGCAAAGGGGTTTTCGGGACGCCACGAACCCAGTTGATGGAGCTGGCGGCAGGCTTGTTCAACGCGGAGGAGAGTTTGGCTGGGATGCGGCATTGATCAACAAGAGCGGGTCGGTGAGGAAAAGGAAAGAGCGTACCCTGAACCTCGGTAGCCAAGCGCGTAGCCTCACTGGAAGCCACGGCGAGACACTGGACAAGGGCGACCAACGCCTCCAGCTCTGGGTCAGAGCGGGAGGCGGTGGTCGTAGTCTGCGAGAGATTGGCCATGGTGGGAATAGAAAAAAGGTGTTGTTGCGACAGCTCCGCAGTGAAAGATTTATAAGGCATTGAAACCGGTCATGCAGCGGGCACCTGCATGGCTTAAAGTAATCAGATGCTTCACGAGGAAAAATGATTAAACGCTTATCGGATTTTCAGATCTGAATCGAATCTGTTTCGAGGTCAGGACGGCTGATTGGGTTTGGCGTGGGTTAAATCATGCGCGCGATATTTTTGTTAACCAAACACGGGCGCAAATTGCCCAGCGAAAACTGTAGTGTGTAACTTACCAGATTGACTTTTCAGTGTTCTCCCTATCCCTCTCCCTTACTCCCTCCTTACATTCTCTGGTCACGATGCCACGCGGACGGAAAAGCAACTTCACCGCTACTCAACTGGTGTTCCTGGAGTCCCAGTATCCGGAATTCGAGGATGCGCAGCGTTCAGGCAAACTTCCGCGGTTTTGGCCCAAGATGCACAATAAATATTTCAAGGAGTGGTCAGTGGAGGATGAACTGGGAATTGCTAAAGACGAGCCGGACGATGGGAGTGGAGACGATCCAAAGGTAATGTCCGTCGAGGACGCGACCAAGGTGGGGGAGGCAACTAAGAAGAGGAAGTCGGTGAGTCGAATGCGTTTACTCTACAGTAAAACGCGTACGTGCTGACACTTAGATCCCACAGCAATTGTGGAGTTGGTTCAACAATCGTAGCCAGAAACTCAAGAAGAACGACGACAAGTTTTCCCCATCCACAGCTGGCAACCTCGCGGTTAGGCTGTTCAAGAGCGTTATCAAGAAACGGCGCAGACTGCAAGAGGTGGAGATATTCCAAAAGCGCAACAAGGAGCTTGTCGATGCCGCTGTGAAGGAGGAGATGGCGAAGAAGGCCAAAGCCAAGGATGGGACCCTCCGGACCGACGACAATGGCGGTTGCAGCGACGACGACAGCGGCAGCAGCAGCAGCGAGGACGATGACACCGACACCACCAGCAGCAGCAGCGACAGCGGCGACGACAGCAACAGCAACGACGACAGCAAAACGAAGAAGTCCTCCAAGCGCAAGGTCAAGGCGAAGATGGATCGCAAGGGCCGCGCGAACGCCATGAGGTTGCGGCGAATGACGGCGCAGAAGTTGTTGGAGGACGCCCCGCCCGAGGAGAAAGAGATCGTCAGCCAACTTTACCGCGAGCAGAAGGGCATCGTCACCGACGACGTGCTGGATAAGCCTATCGAAGAAAGAACACCCGAGGAGATTCAGTCGTCAGTATTTCAGTCGACATTCTTGAAAGCGCACGCTGATTTCTGGGCTTTTTTTTCTTGCAGGGCCCTGGACGAGCTTGAAAGCATCTTGGCAGAATTCCACGCCGGCGTATATACCATGACGGGATGGCTGGGAATAATGCTGCTTGGGGGACCAATGCCAGACGAGAATGGGTCAGTGACACAGAAAACGTAAGTTTGGTGTGAGTCAGGTGATAACCGTCTGATTGTCCTTCTCCTTCTCCCTTCAGGTATTGTTCTGGCGAATCCCCTGGCGGTCTTACTCTTGCTGCCTCTCTCCCAGACTGGGAAACCACCGTACGCGGCACTGGCCAGTGGCTTAAGCGATGTAACCGTAAGTTTGGCTTAATTGACTGGACTTTCATTTCATTAAAAAAAATCCAGCGCGGGAAGTACGCAGATCGCGTGCATTGAACCGAAAAGTGCCCGAATCCAGCGATCCTGTTCCAGATATCCCTATTCCGAGCCTCCCCTCTGAAGAAGCTATGCCGACACCGAAGCCAAGGAAGAAGACGACGGGAAAGGACGGCCTCCCGAAAAAACCTACCAAGAAGGAGGCGGCGGCGGCAGCTCGAGCTGAGAAAGGTGCAAACGCAAGGGCGGCTTTGATTACTGCGCCTGTGGGCCCCCAACTCGATGGCGCGATGCTTCAGGCGATGCTTCATGACAATGATCCCATCTTGACCTTGGACCTCGAGCGAGGTGGCACCAACGAGGAGGAGGAGTGGGCTGCCCACAATGGCGCTGACTTCGGCGGGTCTTGGATGGGCGAGCATGGGGACGAGTGGCTCAGCGATGGTGTCGCTGCATCGTGGCTGAAGGAGACCATGGATCCCGCACTGATATATCCAGCGACTGTAACTGCTACGAATCCGACATCCCCTTCTCGCAGCTTGTCGCACCCGAGATAGCCGTGCACGACCCAAACCACCATGCTAGTCCGATCGTTCAGGCGTTTGGGGCTCTCACACCTGCCGCCACCGACCCTTTATAATATCGAGCACTGGATTCGACCATGTCGACATTCATATACCAGCCGACATCAACGCCGAAGCATCCCCGCTGCGACCATCCTCGGCGAATGCACCCCTTGCCCACCATCGTCAACGCTGTCTGCGGTCCCACCCTTGATGCCGCCTCAATCTACCACAGCGCCATCGACGCCGACGGGGAGCAGCGCAGCAGCGACGGGGAGCACTGAGCCGCCACAATCTCGACCCACTCCTCGACCTTTGGCAAAAAAAGGACGCCTACCGACTCTACTGCGCCAACTCCGGATGCGGGTCCTGCGCCATCGACGCCGACGGGGAGCAGCGCAGCGCCGACGGGAGCACTGGCACCGCCACAATTCGCCCCACTCCACGACCTTTGCCAAAAAGGACGACCACCGACTCGACCGCGCCAGCTCTAGATGCGGGTCCTGCTACACCCGGGAGGCATCGTCATCGCACATCACCGCCGGCCTTGTCGCCGCCGCCGCCCTCTTCTGCACCATCCTTGCTGCCATGCTCATTGCCACCTTTACATCCACCGTCGTCGTCGCCACCCTTGGCGCTGCCTGCAGCGCATTCCGCTACAGCAACTGCAGCTCCTGTGGGATCTTCTGTGGTATCTTTGCCGCCGTCCTCATTGCCACCTTTGCCTCCGCCATCGTCCTCGCCACCCTTGGCGCCGCCTGCATCGCATTCCGCTACAGCAACTGCAGCTCTATGCAACCCCTCACTTCCAACTCCTTCCCCGAGTCACACCCATGTGCAAGCCACCGCTCGGACCGCGGCACCCGCAGGCGAAAAGGGACGCGGTGCGCCGGGTGGACGTGGGGGACAGGGTGGTCGGGGCGGCGAGGTGGACGGCGCGGAGGAGGGGGGCTAAAGCCACGTGGGATTTGCCTGGATGCAAACGTACGACGACGACGGCGCCACCATCCCGCTGCCGCTGGATACACCGCTGCGGGCCCGTCGCGCTCTCAAGTGAGGGAGATCCGGGAGAGGGAAAAGGCACGAGATCGGGCGGCGGAGGAGGCTGAGGTAGAGGCGGAGCGGACACGCAAAGACACCATAACCAGCCGGTGGAGCCCCACTCGTGATTCTGCTACCTTAAAGCCGCGCCAGAGAGACTCCGAAGACGCCTCCCTCGAGCTTCCCGAGGGGTCAAAGCGTCTCCGCAAACCCGCGCAGAACCGGGCGATGCCTGTCCCACTGTCGGATAAAGCCGCAAACTGAGCGCGGTGGATGCGAAGGCGGCGAAGGACAATGCCGATTTGTTGAAGAGGCTCCAGGCCAGCATTCACGGGACGGATACGAGCAAGAAGCGCAAGGCTGCAGACGAAAACGCCGCTCCGCCCCCCAAAAAAAAGTGAGTGATACGTCTTTGTTTAACAGCGTACTAAAACGAAGTCAAAGGCGCCGGAATTAACTACCTACCTCCGACATCCACTCAACCGGAGTGAATGCTCTTCTCGCTCAACCGAGAGACCATTTATTTGCTGCCCACTCAACTGGGAGCACGTCGCTCAACCGATGGATTTGTTAATGCAATAGTACTTGTCGTTTATATTTTTGGTGCTCAATAATATGACGTTGCCTTGCGCTTTTATTGTACTCCTAAGTTTTTTTCCCTCCAACGGCGGCGATGGCATTCAGCGCGGTATATCTAAGACAACTGAAATATGGTTTGCGCCGGGATCCCCCCATCCTCGAGCGCTGTTCCAACCTCCTGGATTATGGGGCCCTTGGGGAACAATCACGAAAGGCGGCCAGTCCGGACCCGACACACGGCCTGTGATTGCGGTTAAGTGTGCAGCATCAGATTGCGCTCATGGCTGCTCATGGACGTACGTGTATTTCGTCCCTCCGCCAGGGGGAAGCGCCGATGGGGGCGAGCAGGACCTGAACGAGGAGATAAGCACTATATTACTACAAGTGGGTTCAAAACTCACAGAGGTTGCGTGGATTCCTGGGAGCAGGGGGCATATCGTCGTAGATTGTGGTGGTGCAGAAAGAAGATGTTTTGATGCGTGAAGCGTGAAGAAAGAATCATATGATTCGTATTGCTCGTATGTCGCGTTTCCGGTTTGGGGAGAAGTCGCAGCTTATATTAAAGGCAGGATCTAGTAGAGACGCCATCACGATGTCCACCGACCTTGTACCATACATGAACCCAGATCCAGTCATCCTGCGCGAAAAGCGTTTGTGAGTACTCAACGGCTTTCATGTATTTCCCCACACTGACGTACTAACAGCGAACGAATTGTCGAGGAAGAAGTTCTCGCAAAAGAGTATCTGCGTTTGTGCCTCCTCGCTATCGAGAAGGCGGTCTGCGCGTCGTCCTTGCGGTAAGACAACCTCTGTACCTCTGAATGGATCATTCGGGTTGACCAGACGATTCAAATTTATAGGCAACAACGTGCCGAGAGCGGACGGGAATTGGCGCGCGAGAGACGTCGTTTGTGTGTGAGATGGCGTAAATGGCGGCAGAGGATCGAAGCAGCCCAGCAATACATTCAAGGGGTTCAGGCATTGCGTCTTTGTATATTGTACGATGTCGGTTGCCAGTATGCGGCCAATGTTGCAGCGCGGACCGCGATCGAAGAATAGAATAATGAACCTGTTGGGGTGTTTTATCTCAATAAATTCTTACCTAGCTTGTACCCAGCTTTGAGTTCACACTGCGAATATTTCGATTCACAATTAATTATTTGCTGTCAATGGCAGTGGCGGAAGAACAATCATCAACGGTGTGGGAAGGAAAGGGAACAATAGAATGAATTTTGGAGGCACCGAGAAAGTAGGGAGGGAAGGATGTGTAATAAAAGAAGCGGTGAGCTCAGGGGGCAATATTTCAGGCCCCGAGCCCAACCGGAAATGGCAGCGAGGGAAGAGAGGTGACTCCCACAACGACTAGGGAGACTGCCATAGCAGGGGCCGGGCGGGGAGCGGGCGGGCGGGCAGCGGGCGGGCGGGCAGCAGCGGCGAGCTGGAGGGCGGGAACGCGAGCGGTTTACCGGAGAGTTAACCGAGAAAGGTTAGGGAGACTGCCATAGCAGGGGCCGGGCGGGCGGGCAGCGGGCGGGCGGGAAGCAGCGGCGAGCAGGAGGGCGGGAACGCGAGCGGTTTACCGGAGAGTTAACCGAGAAAGGTGTGTGATCATAACAGACCACAACACAATCACCCATCAACCCACATCAATCCGTACGCGCCCTGCCAAAACGAACGCATTCCCGGTCCCATTGCCCGCCGCGGGGAGCTCATTGCGCTGTAAGACCTGACAGGTAGGTCCTATATAACCAATCCAATGTATGGTGTACTAATTCCCCCACAATGGCGCGCTGTAGAACGCCCGGTGCAGAGCCATTTTTGGCGCGGCGCGTTGGAGGCGCGTAGCACTGCCACGCGCCTGAGGTGCGCCCCGACGAATCCGCCAACGACGCCGCCGCACGGAGTGCTACCCGATTAGGCAAAAGCAGGGTACCTCTAGTCTTTTATAAAAGGAGCGTCTCTAAACTACCGGCCTTTTTTAAAAGATCTCCCCCCGGTAAGCTCCGTGTCTTTCTATATAAATTGCCAGTATCGCCTGGCTTGCAAGCCAAAATGTTGGCTTGGCACTAGCCAACAAAATTCAAGTGGCTTACGTCGATTCTGCGGTGCACTCATCCATGTCCAATCTGTATGGACCATAGATATCCTCTGACTATATAAGCCCTCGGTGATCATTCGCCACGTCACCCGGCACACATCATTCCTAGCCAACGAGTTCCGGAGAACGGCGCTTCGACTCTGCCCGAGGGTATGGTTGTATCGGATTTAGGATCTTTTTTTGTTATGTCCTGCTACCCTGAGAAAGTCCACGTCGATCAAATGCCGGATCCCGGAACAATCCATCTTTCGGAGTTTGCGGTTCGAATCCGCTTGAGTGCTTACACCGATCATTGACTCGTTTTTTTCTGCTTCTCAAGTCTGCAGCGGCTCGTGCAAGCCCCAACCTTCAGCGTCTTCCTCGATCGATCATTGCTCAAACGTCTCATATATGTGTGCTACTTCTTTTCCGCTTCGTTTCTTCCAGGATCTGGGATGTACTCGCGCCGCAAGCCAGTGAAAGCTCCACATCATTTACCTCCCTATCAGACCTAATGGTGCACAGAGCACGCCTGCCCGCATTCTGCGGGACATACGGAACTTCTGTATTCAACAAGCACCCCCTTCGACTCAAGCTCGGATTGTGGCTGAAGTATCCACATCTTTGTACCCCAAGACCGCTTTGACCGCCTCTCACCACTGTATCACATGCTCGATGAGAAATTCGAGGCGAAAATTGGTGCGTCGATACTTAGCCTGCTCTAATGGTATAATAATATTCGCGGGTCTTTCATCATCTATTTCTGGCCATGAGCAGCTCGACTCCAGCGGAGCTTAATGGCAGCCGGCAAAAAGAAGAAACACAGGTTGGGGTGGACAACGGGGGAAATAGCAACAGCGGGAGAAGAAGACCAAGTGATCAATTTTGTGATACCGTCGGGTGGAATCGAACCAGCACCACGTCTGAAAGCGTCCATAAAGTACTGTAATTGCGGATACGGCACGGGGGATCTCCGATGGTCGAAGTAATTCTATTCAACGAACACGACTCTGGATCAACAATTGATACCACCCCTCAGTCGAAGTTCCAAGTAACCTCAATCACCCCCACACTCAGATCCGCCAACGCCGCGAACGCCCCGGCCGTCAAGTCGATCCCGCCTGCCTGGCATCCCGGGCACAGGTCTTGCACGTTAACGGTGATGGAGGCCCCGTTGACTGTGCAGTTCACAGTCAGTGGGCGTCAGGCGATGAGAGGGAGAGGCGTACACTGAACGTTGATGTTCTGCCCACAGTGCGCACCGCCGGCGTAGTCAGCGCTGTTGAGCGCAACGGCAAAGTCGGAGTCCTGGATCGGGTTCCCGCAGGCCCCGAGGCCGCTTCCGGGGTTATAGAAGGTGGCTGAACCAATAATTGTGAGGACCCAACACGAATGATGGATGCGACGTTCAAAATCGCACCTGGGCCGGTGGTCCTGGGGATGAGGGCACCGGAAACGGTGCTGGCTGCGAGCACGAGGAAAGAGGTTGGGAGAAGCGAAGAACTAGTGAACTTCATGCTTGGTTTAGATGCTTGTTGTGAATGCCTGGAAAATGAAGTCGCTTTTATACGGTCAAATGCAGGTGAGGTAAATATAGCGCGTCCGACGAGTAAGGATATTTCCGTCGGGCTGGTTGTCAGGATCAGTGAGCGCTACTGGCGCTAGTGTACATTCTGGCTCAGATGCCTTTGTAATGAGCCTACGGAAGGAAGGAAGGAAGATCTATAACCGTGGTGGTAAATGGAACGTAACGGCATACGCAAAGGCACGTGTCAGAAATCGGTCGGTGAAGTGGAGCTACCCACTTGCTTTTTAGCGCCGACAGCTTGGCTAAATCGAGACTATTGCGGGCGTAGCAGGTCAGTCACATTGGTGTCGGCGCAAGGAATACCCGAGAAATTTCGCACTTGTTATTGGGGTTCTTCAAACGCTTCACCCATTCCCGCTTGAATCCCGTAACTTGCCGCACTGCTGTATGTTATTATGGCACTTCTGATCCAGTGCTCGGGTTGCCTCTCGCCGGCTGTTTTAAACAGTGTTTTAAAAGTCATGGTCAGCTGGTGACCACCCGATATCCCCAGTCATACAGGGTCTTTGTTTTGGACGACCACGGCCTGCAATGTCAGGCGCGCTCCTGTCCACATCCCGGTCCCTAATTGGTAAATCGTAATCTCGGCGAATAAACTAATCCCACGATCTAAGTAACAAATTTGGTCCGGCCGAGGTCAACCGAGGTTCAGGATTAGATCCTCTGCGGACTGTCCGGTTGTGTGTTATCGCAATTGCAATATTGTAAATCTTTTACCTCAGGCAATCACAGTCTCGGCAGGGGTAATGATAATCCCCACCGACGGCGGATTGGCTTCGAGAAACGGGCTATGTCTCCAACAGTTAGTCTCGAGTGTAGCGAAAGTCGGAAAACATAAAGATTCCTACATATAAGTATCCGCGTGGTTATGAGCCACAACGATGCAGTCCGGCGCTGTAGGTGCCTGATAGGTGAACGTACATTGTGCGATATCCTGCGGCCAATATACGATGTTCAGGTGTCCGGTTTCAACAACCCCAAAGACAATCGCGGAAATTCTCGGACATTCCTTCTGGAACTTCAGCACCTCCGCTGCCCGGCACCAACGGGGTCGCCATTGCTACACCCACTAATATAGTCTTGAATTAACCAAGAGCAAAACATGTATGGAGCCGTCGGCACTTGAAACCAAGTTTATTCATGGGTCGCTCCAATCAACCAACTCGGAGACACGTGCCTTTGCACCGGCTCATTACAAAGGCGTCTGAACCAGAATGTCCACCGGCGTCATTAGCGCTCGCTGATCCTGACCACCAGCCCGAACGAAATATCCTTACTTGTCGGACGCGCTATTTTTACCACACATGCATTTGACCGTATAAAAGCGACTTCACCTTGCAGGGATTCACAACAAGTCTAATACAGCATCCAAACCAAGCATGAAGTTCACTAGCTCTTCTCTTCTCCCGACCTCTTTCCTTGCGCTCGCAGTCAACACCGTTTCCGGTGCCCTTATCCCGAGGACCACCGGTCCAGGTACGATTGAACGTCGCGTCCCTACTTGTGTTTTGTGCCCACTCAGAATTTATGAAGCGACGTTCTATAACCCCGGAGGCAACCTCGGCGCGTGCGGGAACCCGATCCAGGACTCCGACTTTGCCGTTGCGCTCAACAGCGCTGACTACGCCGGCGGTGCGCACTGTGGGCAGAACATCAACGTTCAGTGTACGCCTCTCCCTCTCATCGCCTGACGCCCACTGACTGTGAACTGCACAGTCAACGGGGCCTCCATCACCGTTAACGTGCAAGACCTGTGCCCGGGATGCCAGGCAGGCGGGATCGACTTGACGGCCGGGGCGTTCGCGGCGTTGGCGGATCTGAGTGTGGGGGTGATTGAGGTTACTTGGAACTTCGACTGAGGTGGTGGTACCAGTTGTTGATCCAGGATCGTGTTCGTTGAATAGAATGCCTCCGACCATCGGAGGTTGATCCAAGTTCATGTCCGTTGAATAGAACGACTCATTTTGTGTTTGAATCGGCGGGAACTTCCCCCTCAACGTCCCTCCGATAGCATTGAGCCCGAAGAGCGTAAATAAAGGGGTTACGTATCTCACGGTCAGACTGCTGTGTCCACTGTTTTGTATCGCTCCGTGTTACCGGCTGAGGATTACTGGTTTTCGGATGCCTTAACTGATACTGTGCCCATAGATCCGAGGCCAACCACCCGCGGTATAGCCGCGGTGTAAGATTTCTCATGGCGGGGACCCAAGGATGGACAAGGCTCCTCATGCTAATTCCAGCTGCACAAAATTCCCCGCGGTAAATATTCAATCCCAGGACTAGAGTTTTGAATAGTTTCCATTCAGCGGGGCGAGACCCTGAACAGACGCCTTGGGGCAGGAATCAGACCACGATCTCGATGCTATCCAAGATGTCGCGCAGTCAATTGATGCGCAACTTGCCTGTGCGCAAAGGTTGCGTAAAAATATGTCAGAGCTTTCACAGAGTCACAGACATCTCCGCGAGAGCCAAGTGGGTGGGAAACTCGTCGTAAACCAAGGAAGTCCGAGTGCGCCGAGCCGGCAGAGTTGAGCCAACTCAATTCCGGCAGGTTTCGGCATAATAAACACTGAGCCTGAAGAAGCAAGTAGAGGTTCTAGATCTGTGCGCACCGATTCACCATCGGCATCCCCATCATTCTCCCAGCCCACCATGGATATCACTCCGGGGCTCGCGGCTCACTCCGCCCGCCCGTGGAAGGGAGGACCGGATAACAACTACGTTCCCGCGGCTCTGCGGCTCTCGGCCTACTATCGGTCCAAGTTGGCGAGCGGGACAGGAAGACAGGAAGAAGAGGGAAGGTTGCAAGAGAAGGCACCGGATCGGGCTGGGTGGAAATGCCGCGCGTGCCGCGCACTGACGCGGCAGTGCGGGGAATTGACGCGGCAGTGGCGCGGCACTGACGCGGCGGTGGCTGTGTTATTGCCGCGGCAAAGGGGTGAAGTGCCGCGCCTCGTTTAACTCGTTCCGCAGGCCATTCCTAACCAAAGTTCAAGCTGGTCCAAGGTTTAGCACTCCCAATACATCGTCTGTACCGTTCAAACCCGGTCTGAATGTTAAAACTATTAAATCTTCAAGCACCCCACTTTTATGACTAGGCTTTGACTAGATCTTGGTTAACCGACCAATTTCTGACCGAAAAATCACAGGATTAATGGTCCAGTCCGGAATTATGACTCAGAGCATCGGTTAAATATAAATAAGGCCACATTTGACCTCTTGGGCTTGAAAATGGATGTAGAAGATCCGCAGAACCTAAACCAACCGATTTTGGAATAGATCTTGATTTTTCGAGCTGTTTTCTGCTTCAAACATCATGGCATTGGTGTTCTGGGCTTCAATTTCAACATAACAATCACAGAGGGTAATAAAGAGGCGGATTAAAGTGAGCCAAGCCAGTCCTGTCGAGTGAGGGTATGCAAGTCGTATTCCACGCTCTCTACGGTGCCCAGTTTGCATGCGACTTGTTAAGGCCTTGGTATCACCAAAAAATTGCTGACAGGCAGTGTCAGGCGCAAAGTTCTCATATTCGATGACATGTAAACATGTGGAAGATAATATTCAGCCTATACGTGAATTTCAAGTTGCCACCTCTGCGCACTAGCAAACTGGACACTCCGACTGCCGAGGCATACTGCGCCGGTGTGCACAGAGGCCTAACCAAACTTTCCCTTCTTCTCCTGTCGAATGGAACCGGAAGAACTAATGAAGTTTGGGGCCTCCGCATGGTTACCTGTTGTACCAAAATCCCAAGCACGCAATGTTGCACAAATTTCATTTGGCTTTGGCGCAACAGTGCCAAGGATCTCACAGGTTCTCCAGTCCCATGGATTGGAAGTTGCAGAGTGAGGATAAATACGAAAACAAAAAGGACTTAAATTCCCTGCTCACAAGATTAAATACCCCGGGAAGGTTGGATCTTGAAGTCTTTAATTTGGTCCTGGAGAGGTATCTGGAGGAATCTCTCTGACCTGTGGTTGGAGTATCATCTCAACCTCATTAGACTGCAGCCGGTACCGCCGTGAAAGTGTGCTGTTGTGATGGACTGGTGACCCAGCTACACATTTCCTTTTTTTTGTTTTGTTTCTGGTGCGCCCCTCACGCGACACACCGTAGAATGAGGGGCGAACCAAGAAATCAGCTCCAGATGTTTAACGCAGTTCTCCCAGTGAATATTTCCACCTTCACTGATTAATTTCAACACTTCGAACCTTGTCTTTTCAACTGTGAGAGACCACTGAGGTTGAACACGCCTCTCATCATTAAAACATTCCGAAAAGTCAGTTGCGGAATTCTCTGAAATATAAATTAATCGTCCAAATGCAATGAAGCTCTTGTCATATGTTGACTGTTATTAGGTTTTCTAATACCCCCACAATTCACCGCCGCACTGGAACGGACAAAATGGTTCGATATAAATTCAGCTAAATCACTGTCACTGATGTTCAATACGCTTTAGCCTTATCTGCAGACCAATTCACGATGATACTCGCGGCTGGCCTCAGACCTTGTTGAGACGCACTGCATGATACTGCGACAAAATTCCAGTGCGACGAGTTACGCTAAATGGTGCTGCTCTCCTGCGGAAGGAAGAACAGACACAATGGAGAATTGCGAGATGCAGTGCCGTAGTATTGCATCAATGTGGGACACCGTATGGATGACGAGGCAATCCCACGAACCAGAGCATGAATGGAGTAGAGATGAATTATGCAGGTCATGGGTATAATATTACCTCAAGAACACAGTACGTATAGTTGAACATCATGCGAAGAATATAGTACATCTCAGCCAATACACGCCATGTGCGCAGTCCTGAAAGTCCGTCTGGAACTCAAATATTCGCTGGAAGGTCAGTACCCACAATTCACCCCAATGTAGGTCCTGTAGTTGTGTCAACTGGGACAATGGTTTTTAAGCCATTAATCCATTCAAATAAATAATTAGTCTCTGCATTGAGTCTCAGGTGGGTGGTACCGTGGTGGGTGGTACCGTTGAGCGCTGCTGAGAATTAGACAGCTATACTACAAAATAGGCAAGCCACTTCAGCGAAGATCGCTGTCTGCACATGGATTGGCTGTCGATCCCCTCTCCGTAGACCACAATATTAAGGGCATCGTGAGATGTTCCAGAGGATTTCTGGGTGATCCATTTGAACCGTGAGAGCCCAGAATACCGATCAACCATGCTTGCGAGTTGATGTAACCGACCTTCATTTCATACTTTTCATTGACAAAGGAATGACCAGGAGGTCGAGTGAGGTGGCATTGCGGGGAATTTTCAACAAGTCGCTGATACACTGCGAGGTTCCCTGGAAGTCGCCGATTAAATTGGTACATCGAGCAATTATTCAACTGTCCTTCGATATTGTTCCGATCCACATCCTCATTTAAAACACTGTCAGTAATATATGTCCTCACCCTCGGAGATGGGTCAGTTCAGCCCACCCAGAGCACTCACTGTATTAAAATCGACGTGTTCTGTGATCCGAGGCAGTTTCGGATTCCTCGGCATTATTCAGGATTGTACTGTTGAAGAGCAGCCAATATATATATCAGCTCTCCTCCTCTTAAACTTGAGGGTACATGCAACAAACCTGTGGGTCTGAAAAGATGCCAGCCAAGTACCGCAGTGATGCCGCGGACCTTCTCAGATTTTCTGGAGGGCTACCTGGACACCAATCCAAAAGTAAAATATGCCTCTCCTCTAACAGGGTTGAAACAGAAAGTTAAACTGCTCTCAACTTCAATCATTCACCCTGAATTTTATGTGTTGAGATATCAGAACAAATCACTTCATGGATTATTGGGAGGTGAAGTTGAACCACATCCAACCAGCTGGAAACACTCAGTCGAGCAACGGGGGTCGTCGGACATGCAGAGTGCAAATGAAATGCTGCGGAATTGCTGAGCATGTTCTGCTAATCTAATTTGAGCTTGGACCACTCAGGCTATGGTCTGCAAATTGTTTAGTACACTGTTTGGATAGCAAGAACTTGTGGTTGTATTCAATCTGAACCAGGGGATATTCAATATAATATGTGCACGTAACTCACTTAATGCACCATGTTCAAAATGATTAGCGTGCACTACCGCCAGGTTGTAATACAAGCACCCCAGAATCAATTTGTTCAATAGAGACCAGTCTTTTCAAACATGATTCGCGGTGATTCAACGTACCTCCGTCCTATTTGAGGCCTCCGTCCAACGGATTCGTTGGAGGGTCATTTTGAGGGCATCAGTGACCGTGTATGCGATCTTGTTACCCGTAGACTGCCTGGAAATCATGTTATCTGAACTAAAGAATGTTGAAAGTCATATACAATATTCTGTCCAGTTGATTAATCCTTAATTTAAAGTGAAGACAACATTGTGATTCGCCTCTGCATCAATATGAGCTGAGGAAACACTGCCGCGCACTGACGCGGCACTGCGGGGAATTGCCGTGGCAGTGCGGGGAACTGCCGCGGCACTGCGGGGAACTGACGCGGCACTGCTGAGGCGTTGACGCGGCAGTGCGGGGATGTGACGCGGCGCTGCGGGGATGTGTGAGGGGATAAGTGTTGCACAGATATTGGTATATTTTGGGTATTCTGAGTTGCTCAAAGCTCTTCAAAAGTGAGTTGAACATTATTATGCTGTAACAGCGAGGTCTGACTTCATTTGTGAAGGAAAGCCGGGAACTCCTGCTATTTTATAGAAGTCATTTGGCTCAGGAACTCTTTCAATTGATGTCCTTGGGTGTTGTATATGGTTGCACAATATTTTCATTGGCACTGGAGCATGGAGTTTGGGGTTGAGATCCATCTTGGCACGAGTCCGACATATGGTTGAAATTTTACTCGGAGATTTTCTTGTTCTAAGAGATGTATTTAACTGTAAGAACATTCCCCCCACTTTATTTGAGCTTTCCCACGTGCTGTGTAAGGAGATAAATAGTGCGCGACATTTTCCCCCCGCCGCGGCAATTGCACAGCCACCGCCGCGTCAATTCCCCGCAATGCCGCGTCAGTTCCCCGCACTGCCGCGGCAGTCGCGGCATTTTCTCCGGGCCCCACCGGATCACCCGGCCGCTTGACTTGATGCGTTACGGCTGCATCGCCACGTCTACGCGCTCTACCTCTCCAACCTCTCTCCCCGCCATCACAGCTCTCCGCCGTCTACTTATCGTATATCTTCGCAATGCTCAATCGGAGTTCATGCAACGGTCACGATCCCACCCACCCACGCAGGCGGCAAGATTTGAACATCGTCCTTAGCTTCTCGACTTTCCTGTTTATGTATCTCTTTATCTCCTCAATTCCACCCACCACGTATCTGGCCGCTCCATCCAAATCCGCACTATCCTTTCTCTTCATTAATTCTCCTGTCCCCTGTTGCGAATAATAGGATATGTGGCGCAGACAATGAGGTGGAAGGGAGCAGGAAGGAGGGTGGGTGAGAACACGATAGATTGATGGGGGTGATTTGTCGAGTCGATTGAGTCAGATATTACAGGCGTAAACTACCCTGCTTTTATACCTTTTCTACATCAATGATGCACAGCCTCATTCCACATGGTACAGGCTGTTTCCACTGAACATATGTATCATCCGTTCCAGTTCTGGGGTGCAAACACTGAATGTAAGTCCCGTACGTTCCAACACGTGATCGCATTATTTGCTTTTGGGGATGGTGCATGAATCGGACACCATGTCCGTTCCACCGATTATGTATGTCCAATGTTCTTCATGAACGTAATCCACATATGTTCCTTCATCAAGCCGGTCCTGGGTTCACACCACTTGATATTCCAACATCACCACTTTCTTCTCCTTCCACTCACCGGCCTTCGTTCCCACTGCCAATGCCGATGCAGCTATCCTCGTCTCTCTGCTCCACTTGCGAAACGACTCCAGCCTCATACCTCTGGTTACAACTTACACCCGCCGCTTCCAGTGGATTTCGTGCCTAATTATTGTGAGGTATCCTGCCCTTCGTCCTGAACGAGGCGACACATGGGCCCGGGCCCCATCCTGTCCTATCCATTCCGCTGTCCTGTTCGATACCACCCACCCATCGTTTGTATGCGTCATATTAATTCATGCCGTCGCTCCTCAGCCTTTTTTTGTCTTCTCCGCATCTTTTCCTCGGTGTTCCTTACATTCTTTTTCCGCGTCTTTCGGCTGCGCTGGACTCGGGCTGTCGTCTATGCGCATCTCGGAACAAAATATTCCTGCAGTTCCTAGCCTGGCACCCAGTGAGCCACCTCTAGTGTGCACCTGACTCAGCCTCGCCTTCTGCGTCCGTCTGCGCGCGTCTTCCTTTTCCCGAGCTTGTCATCTTCCAATCTTCAATTATCCTGGTGCCCCACATTCCTTGCTTTTTCATTCCGAAATCGACGAAGACTTTCGGGGCTCTTCTGTTCTGTTCCGTTCTGCTCTGAAATCCATCGTTTATTCAACGAATCCAGCGGTATAGTCCCACCCACGCGTAGATCTACGTCCCACGTCCAGTCTCCGTTTTTGCCTTCCACTATTTCTGCAGCCCTCGTCCCTCTCATGTTAACATCTAGATCTATTGTACTTTTACGCCCCTCCTCGTCTACATCTACGTCTCTGTCTCCCGCCTGTATATATTCCAACACCCACACATAACAATTGTCTGTCTGCCTCCCCAGGTCCTCCGCCGACTCATCTGTGCATCCACCCAACCCTTTCCTTTACATTCGTTCTGCCTCTGCCTTATTTCACTTACTTTCGGCCTCCCCCCCACTTCCCTCTGTCCCATCTCGAAGCACATATCATTGTCATCTACCTCTGAGACACAGGGGGCATGCCCCACCGCTTATCAGCTCATAAGCTGCAGACGCTGCCTCGTGTAATGAACATTGATGTGTAGTGGGCTCAAACCTGGGTAGCAGTCATTTTTAAAAATATTACCTTTCATTTGCTGGCAGACTCAGAAGTACAGAAGGAATGTTGGCGACACCTAAAAATTACCAAACTCTAGACATATTTCTGTCTGCATTGTTGAGTTTCTTTCGGGTGTGTTGTTAGGTACACAGCAAATGTTCACCTAGTCAGTACAATTTATGAAGCTTAGAATCTCTTCTTTGGCTCCTTAGAACACAGCCAGTAACCTGAAGAGTATAATATTTAAGATGGATACAGGGGAAACTGTACCAAATGTTTGTAGTCTTTGAGGAGGAACTAATGGTATGGTGCCAGAAGGAACATAAGTAAACTGATCTCAGTCAGTGTTTAAAGGCTAACATTTGAGTGCCTGAGAACCACAACCTCAAAATGGGTGACTCATTGAGAGTGCTGTGTAGCACAGTATATTACAATTTGGCATGTTCCAGAAAATGAGACCGGGTCAAAGAGAATGTGTTTACAGAGAGTTCGGTATTCTGATATATATTTGGGCAACATATCCAGAGGCGACGTTTTTCGGCCTCCACCGCGACTCCGGCCCCTTGAATCCTGCAAAGTCCCGCCATGGAGGTTGCCAGCTGTGCACCTGAGCAGTTGAGAGAAACGGATCTACGCATCCTTGCCCCGAATTCGGCGGCGTGGCGCCCTGCGAGTGCCGTTCCTCGGGAAAAGGGAACGTACGATCGATCTTCTGTTCTGACATGGCGTTGATATTTGGTCATTCGCACTTGGAATCACAGTTGTTTCCAATTGGATGTAATCTCTTTGCACGCCTCCTCTACCTCGTCACTCACACTCCTGATTCCAGTACAAGATCAGAGGTCCCATACAGAATAAGTTTGCAACCAAGGACGACCCAAAGAAGTAAAACGTCCTTGGCCGGCGCACGCAAGGTGTTATGAGCTGAGGCAAAGCTGACGGCGCTCAAGGGGCCTCCCAGCTCGAGCGCGCCAAGTTCGTTGACGAAACAAGGTCCAAAGACGTTCAACAATGTAATCACGAATTGCAGGTTGCCGCATATCACGTATCATCTGTCTACACTACCGGAGTTTCCATCTGGGGACCAAGATTGGCGCAGGAGGGGAAGGACCTCAGCAATGGTCGGTCGCAGCTGTGGGTCAAATGCCCAACATTGATCGAGCACCGACCATGTCGTGTTGGTCACTTTATGTATGTCGTAGTCGGCCCTATTCGGATGAAGGGCTTCAAGAAGTTTAACTGTGACGATTTGCCTGTTGGGCCTTCCCTTCGGAGGCTCTGAAGTCAAGATCTGAATATTCTGTTCACCAATCAAAGTCAAATGGTCTCCGAATCGGACACACACTTCCAAAACCAAAAGACCGAATGAATACACGTCGGAGCCTTTCGTGATACACGGGGTGGCCCGAGTGTTGCCATCAACGACGAAGAATAGCTCCGGTGCCATGTATGGTGCGGTTCCGACGGTCGATGTCGTAAAGCCCCCGTGGTTGATTATCCTCGAGATACCAAAGTCGCAAATGCACGGAGCTCCTCGTTTGTCAACCAGGACATTATGCTGTTACCGGAGTCAAGATCAATGTCCAGGAATGGCTGGAGTGGCTCATACCACTTTCAGGTCTCCATGGATAACATCATATCTGTGCAGGAATTGCAATCCTGAGGCTACACCACACACCTGTGGCATGCAATAGTTAGTTTTATAACACTGTTCCATCCAACCAATATTACCAGTTCGTTCCGATCAACGGTAGGATGTTTTTTGAGGTATGTTCCAACATGTCCAAATTTATAAAACGGGGATATCAGAACGGGAAACGGTGCCACATCGTCGCACACCCCAATGAAGGGGAGTATATTTTTATGCCTGAGCCGCCTCCAGACATCGACTTCACGTTTAAGTCGCTGATTGCAGTGAGCATCGCATTTTGAACAAAGTAGGGACAACCTACCCTCAATATGTCATCGAGGTGTCCAGAGCCATCGTCAGAGGCACGGATCATCTTGATAGCGACCTGCGAGCAACGATGAGGGGGTCCTGGCGCTTATTCCAATCGCAGTACGCACTCGAATTTTTCGACCATCAGATCGAGTCAATTTACCGCGGTATATATTCGAATTTCCTCCGCCCGCAAATGGATACTGGTCGTCCTGAGTTACACGACCCTCGAGACCTCGACCATGGATATCGGGAAGGGATGAGTCCTGGAAATTGATTGGAATGGAACAGAACAGAGATGAACGTCTATAAATCGAACCCCGAACCAGGTTTCTTCTCCGCTTGAGCTGTTTACTTCCTGTTAAAGTCTCAAGTAGAGAAAAACAATGGAACCACTGTGGAAATATTTACCCTCTCTCTTCGATGGAATTCATGTGTGCTTTGGGGCTGTCAGGAAGCTTTAGTTGTAGACTAGACTCTGAGCAAATCCGCGCACTGAGGCCGAATGGATGTCTTCATCCAGGTTGCTATCACTGCCGCTGTCTCGTCTGCTCAGGTAGTGAGTCTCGGTCACTTTCTGGTATTCCAATTGGTAACACACATCTGGATCAAATCCCGTGCAACATCCGACATTTTCAAGGTTGAATAAGGGTTTTCGTCCCAGAGCGAAGTAAGGAATTGCCAGATGCGGGTGGTGAACGTCTGGGGATCGAGGTGAGTTCGAATGGGCCGTTCACCCCGGAGAACATGCATAAACACAGCATGCTCGCTGGGTAAGTGGTGATATGGTGGAAGGCCGGACAGAATCTAGCCCGATCTATTCTCAGCGACGCGGCATCTTTAAATGAGTGAAAAAACAAACCTCAAGCATCACCATAGAAAAGGCATAAATGTCCGCGGATACCGTATGAGCAGAATTGCCGGCAGACAAACATTCGGGCGAGGTGAATCGGATTGGGGTAGGAAACAAGGAGGTGCTGTTTGGAGGTTGATTTACAGCAGTCTTCGACGTCCCATAGCCACAAATGACCGGCAAACTATCTGCATCAATGAGGACTTTCTTCTACGTATGCCAATATTACCGCCGGTGCATTAAAAGCGGGAAATTGACACACTGTACACAAACTTCCGTGGATAATTTCTTTCGAGTGAAGATATGCCAGGCCATTGGCGACACCAATTACCTGTCAATTGGTTACAAACATACGTATATTTCAGGTGGAAAAGTGAACCATCTCGAGCTTGTCCTTTGGATCTTTTGCGTGATTTTGGAAGTACTTCATGATAGGGCCCGATGCGTAATAGGGAGATATGAGGGCTGGAGAAAGTCCCAGATCCAGTGCTATGCCCCAAAAGGGTAGAATATTTGGGTGGTCGAGCTGCCTCCAGATCCTTGCTTCCTTGTATAGGGACTAGCGTCGTGTGAATCAGCAGAAGCTCTATTCGGTGTGAGTGGACGAACGGACTTTACTTGTGCGTTCAAGCCATTCTCGGTCAGAATGCATACGTCGGAAGATTTTAACTGCTACTTTTCGAGCTGTGTATTGCCCATTAGAAAACGGAGATCCGGCAGTGATGGACGACCCGGAAGAGTTCATTCTGCCCTGATAAATGTCGGCGCGGTTCCCGGATTCAAACGGATATCGATCCAGCTTGATCTTCCCGGTCAAATCCTGCAAGACGATGATTTTTTAAGACACACTCCCGGTATTAAAGAATGTTATATCTTGCCAAGTTCTGCAATATCAGTTGATGTGAGTGAAGATCATAGCTGGGACCGTTCCATTCTCCCCGAGAATCGGAATGGTCCGGGACGAGGGAAGAGCCGAGTGAGGAATCGTCGCTTGCAGCGTCACTATATCCACTCAGCCACGACGAGTCCCGTCCGCTGGATGCAGTACTGAGGTTAGACCGGCTTTTTCGGAGATTTGGACGCCTAGCGGAAACAGGAGATATATCGTCGGATCTCTTTCGGCCGAGTGCGTGCAAAATATCCGATTCTTCGACTGAGCTCGACATGTTTATGCTCTTCCCCGTGAGGCTCGACTTGGACGAGAACGAGGACGGCGACGGCGGTGGCAATGACGGCGAGTCTCGGGGAACATGTTTTCGTGGCTTCGGGAGACGTTTAAAGTTGGCGACGACCTCTGGGGGCGAGTGACGGTCTAGGGTGGCGTGTGCTGTGCATCTGTTGGCGCCAATCTTCAGAGGTTAAAAACACGAAAACCTACACCAAGTGCTTGCGGCTGGGTCATCTATCGCGGGATCGGCGTCACTGAGTTTCACATTCCGTACAAAGCCATAGATCTATTTCATAGCTTCAGCAGAGAAGGAGGCGAGGAATGAAGCTCAGGCACATTTAATTGCCGGGAGAAGGATGCGAAACGGAACTGGTGAAAGATACTGGGGAGGATGTGAAGGGCGAGCTGTTTTGGACGCTCAACGATGATGTGCTTGCCCTGGGGGTCCCAGCGAATCATGTGGTGATTGTCTTGTCCCTCGAGGAGTCTGTTGTGCTACGCGATCGGTGGTTGCAACCATTTTTTCATAGAAGGCAAACTGACGCATAGAGCTTCGTGAGAAAAGTTGCTTGCGGCTTTGGCTCTGATCTTTGTGGGTGGGGCCCTGGGGACTTATTGGGACTCGGGGCGTCCTGTGCATCGCCTAGGGAAGAGCCCGTGTTGTGTTGAGGCATGAGTAGCGCTGGTGGGGGTACTGGGATGAGCGGGACGAGTAGAGATATGCCACGTGGCGGACGGTTTAATCGATGTCCCGACAGATGACAACGACAGACTGATGTGTCATCACTCTCGGAACGGCATTGCCGCAGTGGTGGCACCAGGACGAATATACGAAGACAAGACGCGCCGCCGCTTCGCTCCGGCAACACGGACGATAATAAACCCGAACATTGTGGTGGGAACACGGATTGCGGGAATACACAATAGGGGATACAGAGTGATTTGATCTCAAAGTCTGTGAGTAGCTCAAGCCCTAAGTAGTACCTAGTTGCAATGGCACGCACAGTATCAATTTCTCGACAGTCTCGACGAGGCTCACGATCACGGAGCGATCCCACCTCCAAGAGAATATCAATAAAGAGATAAAGAGAGACATCAATTCCCAATTGACCTTGAGAACGTACTCGGGACGTAACAGGTTGAATAGAGTCGCAGCACAAAAAGGTTGCTACGAGCGACGGGGGGATTGTACTGCCGCATAATGAAGTTTTGGCCAGGAGTGAAGGATTTGCTGGGCTGAGCATTTAGAGAATTTCATTGAAAAACGACCGAGACTGGTTACTTGGAAGCAAAGACCCACAGTATTGGAGGTCAAGGTGTTGGGGAGCAGGTTGCGCAACGAATGAAGCAAATTGAATATGTGTAGAAGTCCAGCCCGAGGCGAGATTCCAGAAGTGATCGATAGCGGAGCTTGGTTGAATATTGATCCCCCGAGAACCATTGAATCCGACAGGGAAGCCGTAAAACAAACACCAGAGTGCAGAAGCAAACAGCCCAAAACGCGAACAGCTCCACAGAACAGCAATGGGCAGAGAGCGTGTGCAGTCGATTTGAGGAGGGCGAGGCGAAAAGTGACGGGCGTATTGAGGAGGGAAATTCCGCTATTTATTCCTCGCGGCCGGATCTATTGCACCGTAAGAACTCAAGGGAGACTACGTGGCCTCTCGGCTGGATAAGAATCGAGTGCTGGCAGCAACTGCGCTGAGTTGTGTGCTGTCAAGACAAGACTGCGCGTAGGTCAGCTGGGCAGCGGTAAATGAAAAGGCTGTGTTGAACCGGACGGAAAGTCGACGACGTAAGGGGTGACCCAAGAGAAAGAGGAGAGGAAATGCGGAAGGAGAATGAGTATATGGAGAAACAGCACAGCCGAGGAGCCATTTGCTTAAAGAACGGTTAATATCATTGATACGACCGACTACGTCAACTAAGGCTCAAGTCATAAATATCTCGTCAGCTCGATATAAGTGTAAAGAAATAAAGAGAAATAAAGATGTCAATAATGGAGTCACACAGTACTTATATTCGCGGGGCAACCAGCTAATCAGCATCAGTCGGCATCGCTTGTAGCCGGGGTGTAGTTGACCCACAGTTCCACTGAGCGCAGTAACCATCTTCAGCAGGTTCATCCAGTGATTTCAACTGCATCCCGATGGATCCCAACAGCGATATCAGCTCCTCCCACTGGCCAGTCACTTCCACCGGGTTTCAGTTTGTCCATCAAATTTCCATTGTATAACGAACGAGAGACGAGATAGAAATACTATATCAACAGCAAACAGTTGAATTTTATCCATTTCTACATTCAATGGGGTCCACTGGAATCTGGATCCCACAGGGAATTACATTCATCTACTGTCTGAAGCTAGATTTGAAGACTTGTACTTTTTGAATGAAGAAGAAATCTGAAAGCAGAATACCCCCACAGCTCCAACATGAACCACTCCACAAGTGTGCCACAAACCACTGGTTTCCCATCCAATCCTGCCGTGCTAAAATTACAGTCCCCGCCAGTGGGTTCAGCGTAACTTATTGAAGGAGTTTAAGAATCTCTCCAACACGATCTGCAGGACATGTCCTTCAACAATTATGAGAGGACCCTGACGCATGACTTGCCCGGCGATCTCCACAAATCCCCCTTGCGTTTCCAAGTGCTGGATTTCAACCCGAACTCCACTTCACGAAGGTGGGGACATTGCCCACTGAGCGCAACCAGGGCCAGATGCTGTTTTTGCAATGGGAGTTCCGTCTCAAGCCACGGCGCCACCAGGTGAAATATCACAATGTGCGGTGGTAGGGAAAGCGCTTCGATGAAGAGCCAGTCCAAAATCCGCTATGTACAGAATGGAAATGTCAGCTGCGTATTTCAACCACATTGTACGAGATCCGTACATCGATCGCATAAGTCCAGAGATAGGGTTTTTCCTGTGCGCTGGATGTCTTCGAACCTTTCGTAATAACAATAATTGGAGGTTCCTCTGCATCATCACTAGAAATATCGTCGGTGGGGAGATCATCGAACGCGGCGGCGTCACACAGAACCGGGGACTGTGTGTCGTCCCCAGGCGTGCTATTTCTTAGAGGCCGCCTGAGTCTACAGACGATTCCGGTGGAGTCTGCAATTCCTACTGTCGACTCCCTGATATGCGGGAAGAGAGCCGGGATGGTGTTCAGGAAGTCAAGCGTCGAATACGTGCAGGGGAGAGTCAGCGCGTAAATCTGAACGGAGCTACGCGAGATGTCCATGCACAGGCGCGCGAGCTCAGGTAGGTCCATCGCCGAACCGATATCGTTTAAAATCGTGACGCGTTCGATTGGGCGGTTTGGCCCCAGCAGCCGGAGCAGCTTGGGTGGTCCGCTCAGGGTACGTAGCAACGGGAGGGTATTCGGATGGACGGCAGGAAGTGTAGACTTCCGATTCAGCAACCGGATCTCCAGGGCTTGGAGGCGGGGAGACTGCTGGAAAAAACGGAACAATGTCTCGAGATCGCGGGTAAACCGGATGGACAAGTGGACAAGGTGGTGGAGCTGTCTCGCGCCAAGTCCATTGATCAGGGGAATGCCATCATGGAGGTCGAGATTGAGGCTGCGTAATAAGTCGGGAGACACAATCTCCACAGCTCCCTCGGCCTCTTGAGGATGCGATCTGATTATCGTGTGAGATAGATGGAGGTCTTGTAGTGACGGCAGAGACAGCAACGTCTCACGGAAGGCGGCATCGATGGTGAGCCCTGTGATATACAGAGAGAATAGGTTCTGGTAAAGTCGGAGTGTCATCGAAAAGGTCTTGAGAACCCTGTCGTGCATGGCATTCAACAGATGAATATTCTGAATATCTGAATAATAGGTCGTCATGGGGGAGGTACAGAAGGTGACCGTCCAGGACCGAACCAGTGGGGTGAAGCGACTTTCTGCCAGTCTGTCCAGCCGGACTGCCGTCCGATGTAAATGGCGAAGACGATCCACCCGGTTGTCTCGGTCCAGGCCCTTCCCTAATGCCGCCATATCCAAGGTTTGGTCCTGAAATAGAAGTGGCAAAGAAAGAGATCGAAACAACTGGCACGCCAATGAAAGTCGTCGTATTTGGCGTGTGGAGCATAGAGTCCAACATGCTATCCAGGACCTCCACCGGTATAAGCTGCAGGTAGGCGATGGGTTGGTCCATGCTCGTCGTGGCGCAGAAACAAGGAGTAAAAGGTCACAACAAGGCTGCGGGGACGTCGTCATGACAAGTGCACTGCCTTGATTCAGACGAAATTTGCGCCACCATAAGTAGTGGGGAATCATATCAAGATTGCAGTTCAGTCGTTGTCAGGATACGTTCACTGCCATCCTCAGCATGCTGCATAAGATGGATGAGGTCGCGTTATGATACTTATGCGCCAACGATTTCCGGCAACACCCGTCCTGGCCGTCCATGTGAACAAGACATTGACAGATTCAATCCATACAGCATTGGCGTAGGCTGCCAAGATGACCGGGTGTCGTGGCGCCCGGTAATCGTGACAGATTACTCAAGGCGCTAGCGTGACGTCTGTAGTTTACTGCGAGGTAATTACACAGAAGTGCCGCGATTGTGCATTCTGTTCCAAGAGGCGGTGCACCGTGAGTTGCACGGCGGAGCATCGCCAAAAACCGGTCGGGAAGCTTCGACGTTCTCGGAACTTGCGAGGTTGAAAGAAAGTCATTCATGAAAGGTCAGGGTGCGGGCAAACCTGAGTAGAACTAGCCCACCGTTGAGCGCATAGCGGAGATACCTCATTACTAAGCAGGGTTTATCATGCGCTTGCAGCGTATGATCGGCAAAGACATCGAACAAGGACAGAGTGTGAGCGCCGCTGAGCAAGAAGATAGTTCAGGTTCAACGAAGTTGGCGAGAGTTCAGTAATTTCTAGATCTTGAATGGACTGGTTCGATTCGATGACCACTGTGAACCATGAAATGATTACAAGTAACTCGTACACATACCAACTTCGATCGCGCTTGCCCATAGATGTGCTGTTCCTCGATCGAGTGCTCTGGGAGCCGGAGACAGTCCATAGAATCCGCGCGGAGACGAAAAGAAAATCAGTTCATTCCTCCACCTGCACGGGTGATTCCTAGGGTCGCAATCCGGGGGCTTGCGCGCACATAAAACAAAGGAGGTGTGAATGTCGAGGGATAGTAAATATCGCGTACAGATGTCAAAGAGATCAAGGGCGGCGGACGCCGTCAGCGTAGTGGTCATGCATGACCAGGGATCCGCGGTCGCTATAGAAATCCAAGTCGCAGATACTGTACTCCGCGCCTGAAAAAAATGGGTTAACGGACCGTCGTAAAAGAACAGATGCACTCACGACCGACCTTTCCGGCCCGTCTCGCCCCGATGAACGCATCAGCTAGTGCCCAGAAATCCTCGCCGGTATCGGCGCCGTGAGACCAGTCGATGCAATAATTCTTCTGCTGGTCGATGCATACAAAACGGCTATCATCTGCTAATGGGGCGGGGTTCTCCATGTTGTCTGCGTCGAGATCTAAAAATAAGATGCACTGGAGGGTTGTGATTGCGCGAATTGTGCTGTAAAACATAAGGTTCTGCGGTGCAGTATTGAATGCGATATGTGTGAGATGTGGTATGAGCGCAAGGAGTGCGCCTAGATCTTGCGTTTCGGGATCCTCTTCGAAACGCTCATAATCCAAAAGTTCGAGGTGCGTGATGTTGCACAAGAGGGGATGGGAGCCTTCAGTGACACAACAGTGTAATAGTCGATGAAGGTCAATTGACAGACGTCGGAGACACTGCGGTTCTGTCAGCGCATTCAGATACCGCCCGGCGCTGGACGAGAGGAATAGATGCGTGACGCGAGTGCATGTTGAGAGGATGGCCTGCACGACGGATGGCGCAACCGTATTGTCCAGAAAAAGGTGAGCGACAGCTCGCTGAAGGAATTCCGGGCGTTTTCGGCAACCACCCTAGCCAGGATATCGGCCGTGAAGACAGGATAGCGAGACGTTTTCTCGATAACATGAGATTTGGGATGCTGGTTGGACGCGAGACAGCAGCGATTTCGAAGATTACGCGTTCTAGTTCGTAGGGAAGCCTAGGATCCGCAACGGATGATTCGGTGCCCATGGCTGCCGCTTTGAGCGGCTGGACGAAGAGAAACGAAAACGTGGCCGGTGACATGTCACGTAACACATTCCCACCCCTGAGTACTCAGCTTGCCCATCAAATGACGGCATTTTTTTGCTTTCTCCTCCGCGAGCGGGCGAGAGCTGCGTATGAACTGGAAAAACGCATTCAACAGCTTCTATATTCGGACCAGAACCGACACAACGCTATATTACTGGCGGTGTATGTTGGCTGTGTCGGCTCTCGCGACTCTTCCTCTGCTCCTAGTGCCTTCTCAGTCCGATCCAAGGTGACCTCAGACCTCCTGAAGGTACCATCCTTGTCGCGGGCATCAGAAGTGACCCTCTGGCCCCAATCCACATATCTGATGCCTTTAGTCCATCTGCGCTCCTTAGTTCCGCATATCGACGTGTCGGAACGCGCTTCAAGCACATTCCGCTACTTGCTGCTGAGACGCGCAGAACACATAGAAAGAGCTATCATCTCCTCTGAATCTTGCTCCTTTATATTTCAGATTCAATTCTAGAGGCCTTTGACTGAGCTGTATGGATATCTCGGGTCCGTCCTCTTCTTCCAACCTCCCCATCCCCGCGCTGTTAATTCTCGTTGTCTTATCCGGCGTCAATTGTGTATCTCCGTGCATGGAATAATTAATCAGGGACGACTCTCCCAGCAAAATTCCCTCCGGCCTTACCGTCGACACCCCTAGTATCTCCCAGGCACCTCTATTCCGAAACGCTTCGTATTGCTAAGTTGCGGACTTGGATTTCTACCGTCGGAGCTTACGGAGTCGCATGCGTTCAACGTGCAAGGTGCGCATATCACGAAGAAAGCATCTCTTCGTGGAGGTTTCATCGCTGGTGCGACTGCCCATATTTGTCGCCTGTTCATCTTCCTTTCCTCGCCTGGAGCCCTCGCCTGCGTTGGCGTTCCAGCGGGACATTTTCCGTTCGAATTCCCTTGCCGACCAAAACACCCCTCGATGCCAATCACAAGGTCCGAATCGCAGCAAGAAGCGGCGCGCACATCATTCATATCCACCTGTCGCCTTGGATCGGTCAAGCACGTCCTTTAACTCGGTCTTTAGCCATCGATCCCGCTTGCATTCACTGGCTTCAGCGTGCACCCGTTTGGTATCCGGGCGGCGTTATATTCGGTGTGCCCCTCCAATCATCTTGAGAATACTTCCATCGAACGTCTACGAAGCCAGACCACCATGGCACCTTCCGGCAAGCGGGAGCGGTTCCGGTGCGGCATTTTTCTTCAGCTGCGAATGACGTCGGTGTGGGTCGTCTCCGTCGTTTCTTTCGTGTGTGGCTGCTTTCCTTTGATTTTTCCGACATTCCAATCCTCTGCTGTGTACCTTTTCGGCGGTTTCGTCGAATATCTTCTCTTCACTCCTTCAAGCATCCTTCGAGCGTGCGCATCTTTTACCGCGCTAATACTCTGCCTCTTCCGCGGCGCCGCTTAACAGTGTCAACGCAGGAGCCAAAATAAAATAAAATAATCCAAAGTCAACACCCGGTACCCTCAGGCAGAGCCCAACCGAATGGCAAAGCAGAATGGCAATTGCCCAGAATCGGCTGGAGTCCATTTTCCAGTTAATCGACAAGGTTTGTCATTCTTGGGTCAAACAAAGACGAATGTGGACACTTATTTTTGCCTGACTAAATAGTTCCAAACTCTACACCACTGAATTTTAGCCCAATTTCGGGGGTTGAGAGGCCACGTCGCTCTGCAGCGCGCAAGTTAAACCTCAAATAACGTTCAATCATCTTTCGGAACAAAAAACACATTGACACCGCACGACCCAATACAGAATCGAATGGGTTTCTGTGGGATCCCGACTTACAACGCGACAGGGAGCACAAGCATGCCGCTGGGATACTCCAGGATCTGAAGGATGGTGGATGAATCAAAATTTCAATGACAGGTGTGTACAAAGAAAGCACTTGGGCCGGGATACATATCCATATCAACATAAATTCCCGAGAAGGAAGAAAGGAACCTCGGGATTGCAGAATGCAACTGAGTTACCTTTCCCCAACGATATCAAAAATAAACAGAAAAAAAATGGAAGAAAAAAGAGAACGGGGAAGGCTTGGCTCATGCGAGGCGGGGTCTGTATGCATTGGAGAGCCATAGATGTTGCACCACAAACGTGAAAACAAGCGCAAGCCGCAAGATGGCGAAAGCCCGCGGACATCAGCCCTGCATCAGCATGTAACGCGCCCAATGAGGATAAGTTCTTGACCTGGTGAATCCACGAATGCTGCCAGCGACAGAGCACGGAACCGCACGGATTTTTTGGCGATATATTCCAGCCTCGAGGGACGAAGATACCTGAGACACGAACACGAAACTGCGTCGTGGGTCTAACCGGCACTTCACGTAAGCAATAATATTCAAAAGTTGATATGTGCACGAGTGCCACTGGCATTTGAAGGGACTTGTATTTGGGCTGAGACGGCGCGTGCGCGTCGAATTCTCGGATATTGCAATTTGCGAGTTGTGGCCAAATGTGAAGAAGGCAGCAGAATAACACCGGGAATTTGCAGCCCGAGGATCTGAGCCGGGAACGTTGACACAGCGAATCGCCTGAGTCAAAACCGGGAACTGGAGATGGCCGTTGTAACCCGTCTCATAGACCGGTGCAGCCGAACAAACACGTGCCCACGACACGTCAATCAATGCACCGCCACGAAGCCTCCCTTTCAAGTTCGCGATTGCGATAAACCAGCACTCGCCTCTGTTTGGCGCGTCATAAGTATCCTTGCTGTCCACAGCGTCGGCGGCAGCGGGTTTGCATAATGACGGATGCTTCCTCAGTTCCATTGGAACCGCCCGGGATGCTAGTACCGTCAACTAATCCCCCATTCTCCTACTCGCCAATCCACCGGCATCCGAGCCTCTTCCCCAAGCAGCACCATTAATGCGCAGACCAACGTCGGCTCACGCCGCCATCGTCGCCTCGTTTGCGGGCCACTACACCTTCGAGCTTCGAGACCTACCCCACTTGGATGAAGATCACGATCGTGGCGATTGCGCTCAGCCTGCGATGTGCGAGGTCGATACAGAGGACAAGCGGTGATAGAGGAAGAAATGCCGGTCCATAAAGCAGTACTAGTGCGCTGCTTCTCTGCTCTTGCGCTAGCGTTCATTGATCTTCCCGAATCAACAAGATCATCAGCATTCCGCCGCTAGCCCACCCAGAAACACACAGCAACAGCCCCACATCGTCCGTTATCTCACAGTGTTGTTCCTATCCTGCTTATCTTATCTTGGTTTCTGCCCTACTCCCACGACCTGTTCGCGCTCAGCCGGCATTGTGTAGCGACTGCGGTTCTGCGGCCGTCCTGGGCCGCCGCTCTTCCCTTTTCACCGCACTTTTATCGCTCTGGCCTCGATTCCGTTCCTGTCCCGACGCCGTTGCGACTCGCCGACACGTATTCCCTCTACGACTGAGGAGGACCTGTAGATATCGGGTACCCCGGTACGCCTACTCATTTGTTCCCTTCGTCTCTTCCATCGACCTATCCCACGCGTCTTTCCCTCGGGTATTCCTTCTGCTCCCACTTGCTGCCACCGTCGTATCCTTCCTTTTTTTTTTTGCCTTTTTTTCCGCATCCGTTCCGAGCCCTGACTGCTTGTAGACCCCGCACGATACACATTTGTACGCCTCGCCTCACCTACGCACGCGGATATTACTGATCAATACGTGACAGAACAACGATCTGGATGTCGCGAAACGATTAATATTACTGATCCTCGTGCGTCTTCGCTGTTCACTAATCCCGCTGTGCCGTTCTATCCCCTAGCCCGTCTCTAGTCCCCCAACAGTGACATTATTCATCTCCTCCTCCTCCTCCCCTCGTCGATCTACGCTGCTCTCAGTCTCGAGTATTCCCCGCCTCACATATCATCGGCGTTGCCTTCTATATATCCTCGCCTTGCTCGCAGTTTCCGCCGAGCGTTTGATCCAGGTCCAACCCCGTCGTCTTTACCTGCTTGTCCTTTTATTTTGCCGAATGAAGATCTTTTTTCCCCTTGGCCATGGCGATGGCATTCTCAATTACATTCGTCTGCCGACTCGCCGTGCTCGTCGTCCCGGTGTGCAGCACCGTGCACTCCGTGTGACTTGCGATCGCAGTTCCACTTTTTTTTTGTTGCACGTTGGCCTCAAGTTGCGGGCGCCGGTTTGTTGTAAGATCCCTATCCACAATGTGCGCGGCGACTTTCATTTCGAAGCGGTATCCGGATCCCGACGTGCAGAGACTCAATCAAGTTTCAAATGCCTTTTCGAATCCGACTGTTTTCGCAGGTCATGAGCCAAATTCAAATTATGAAAAACACCATTTCGCTGTCCTGTATGTCTCATTGCTGCCCTCTGTCACATGTGCCATACCCTCATGTTACCGCTCATCTCAGCTCTTTTCTTTTCCTAGCAGCACGTCCGGACCCTATCCACGTTGCTCGGTGGGGGTGGGTCCCCTTTGCAGGAAACCGTCCAACCGTCCCCAAATTGGTCAGGCCATGGGTCTCCGTTGGACAATCCCCATCTCACAACCATTATCATGCGCGAGTGCAGGCCATTCCAGACACGACACGACACGTCTGACTGAACACCTATCTATTATTTCGTAGATCCGTTGGCCTGGGCCTGAGCTTCACGGGGAACGTGCATGCTCCTCAGCCACGCCGACGAACTGGTATGTGTTGTACCCTTTGGATTTTACATCGTATGATTCGCTCCTCGGTCGGTTAAATCAAGTTCAATTTCTCGGGGCGTCCACGCCGCGTGGAGCGAAATACCACTTCAATACCAAGCGCATGCGCATGCTCCTCCTGCCGAATGGCTATGGGGGGGCTTTCAAGAAAGAAATAATAGTGTTTGAAATGCGCCTTGGGCCCCAATGGTACGTTGACCGGTCCCCGAAATCCCGGGCCCCTAAACTGAAGTTGTTACCGCCACATTCATCATACAGTAGTGCGCCGCGCATTTTACGTTTTCAACTGCCGACGGGGTATACGACTTACAGTAATCGGCTTGCGAAGTCGGAGCAGTTTAGATTTTGTTGGTGTTGGCGAGAAACGGAAACGGAAACGGGGAGGAATTCAAAGCGATTGGTTTATTAATAATCATGCGGGCCGGAACTGTCTACCTACAGAACAAGGGAACAAACAACGAGCAGAGAAAGGTGATTAGACGGCCAAACAGAGACTTGTGATGTAGTATAACGACCTCAATGATCGCTGAACCGCTCTACGCACATCGGAAGCCCTGGTTTATCACCGACGTAGGGAGATGGAACGATGCCTAGCATCCGCCACTTGATACGGGGGTCGGGGTTCGAGAACTTGAAAGTGCGCAGCAACGCGCACGCGAGGACCTCTGGTTGGAAGTATTAGTAGCTTGATTGTGCTGGAGATGCAGATAGGACCCACTCATTTCCAGTTCCGCGAATTTGAAGCCTCTGAAATTAATTTAATTCAGCTCAGGACACACGCGGACGAGGAGGGGTGGACGAACATGCAGCTCCTTCCTCCGCCCAGGAAGGTCATGGTGTTTCCATACACGCCACACATCTTCGTTGTAACATAGTCCGCTTTCCCGTTCGTCCACCGCTCCGGTCTGAATTCCAGCGCATCCGCCCCCCATATCCGTTTGTTATGATTGGCAGCGGCAATTGCGACGTAAATCGTGGTTCCTTTGGGGACGGTGATCGAGTTTATGGGCGTCCCGTCCTTGCCCATCACGGAAGTGCTGAGGGGGAGGACAGTATCTTGCAAGGCTCTGCCATTTCGTTATTCCATGCCGGAAAAAAGCTAAATACAACGCACTCGCGGAACATCACGGGAGAAGCGGGCGGATACCTGGGCGCAACGGTCAGCTATACGAAGGGGAAACAGCGATGGCCTCACAAGCGCAGGACTTCACGCACCACCGCGTCAAGGTACGGTAGCGCGACCAGTGCGTCGTGATCCAGTTCCGTCGGGGCAGCAAGGATTTCAGCACGCAGCTTTTCCTGTAGATTGGGGTGCATCGCCAAGAGTTGGAACATTCTGTTTAACGAGGACGAGGTGGTGTCGGTTGCCGCGAAGAGGATGGTTCTGTTTAGGCATTTCACTACACCGTATCGCCGATGTACAATTCACCTACGATGTGGAAGACACCAACTCGGCGTCCGTGAGATGCATTTCCCCTTCCGCGGACATCATGATGTTGCTCTGTACTGTTGGCGTAAATTAGGGGTGAGACTTCAGAAGTAGGGTGTTGGTGCGATACCGAGGAGACTCATGAGATCCTTCGCAGTGTCCTCCAGCGTCCCGTTGGTCATTGCGGCCTTTCGCTCTTCGACCAACTGACTGGTGGTCGCATGGATGAAATCCACCAGGTCTCGAAGATGCCACAACGTCGGCGACGGAGTTAACCCGATCATGAACCGGCGGAATGAGGGGAAGGGAATTTTCAGCACGAGGGGCAGAAGTGGAAAAAGATGTGCGAGTTTGAATGCGGTCTGGCTGAAATATACGTTCACTGGAGGAAGAGGGAACGCGCATATCGACCACTCACAACAGGGAACGTAAGGACTCTGCGTATCGGTCTGTCTGCTCTTGTCCGGCAACCATTGGGTCGAACGAATAACCGATCCCAGTGCGACCAATGAGCTCCATGGATGCGCGGCACAGGACCGAGTTGAGGTCGAGCTGAGGTCGGTTATCAGTGCTGAGTATGACAGATGGAAAATAGCGTGCCGTCTGTGGACCATCATGGAGATGTGGCGCAATTAAACCGTCGCGTGCCTGCAGGAACATTCATCAAGTCAGCGGGGTGACATCGCGCATTTAAAGCACATACCCTCTCTGCCACGTCAAAAAACAGTGGGACCATTCCCCGCAGATTCGCAGTGGAGAATGCTGGCATCATGATTTTGCGATACTTCCTATGTTCGTCGCCTCCAACGGAGGTGATTCCTTTCCCGAAGAGGACTCTGTTCAGGCTAGGAATCCAGAAAGTCAGCTATTCTGACGAGACGCTGAGAGCGGAAGAATACTTACCTGATGATTGTTGGTGGCTCCTCATACAAGTCCTGATCCTTGACAAGGATGCTATATAACGCGGCCGGGTCGAACACGTAAAGTTGTCGATCCTGTGGGATGTCGTTCTGGGGAATCCGGCCACGAAGGAATCTCGACTCACTCCAAAGACTCCCTGGATTTTGACGACTTGCCCATAGTTTTCCTCGATCTCCTTGTGAAAATCCCATCCGTCGGGATCGTGGAATTGAGCCAGGTTTCCTGTGATCGAGCATCAGAAGCCCGAGGTTAGTGAGGGGCAAGTCAAGTACCAGTCAATAACGACTTCGGCGGGGGACCGGGGACGTTGTCTAGCACCGAGAATATGCTCCGGAGAAGGTTTCGTGCTCCATAAACGACGAGGACGAGGAGAAGAGTGAAGACTATGGTGATGGTAGTCATTGAAGCCAGGCTGTCCGACATCGTCGCTTATACGTAACGAGAGGGCCGCTCTGTTCCCGCGGGAGAATGCCGAGACACCGGCTACACCTTAATTCACTTTTTGGAAAAAGTTGCAGAACACTTCAATAATGCTTTTGCAATGATGCAGAAAAACTCAAGTTTTGGGGGTACATCTACAGGTCAAAATCAGTTTTCAACGGCTGGAAATGGAAAATGCCGTCGACCCTCCGGTTGTAAAGTCGAAAAAAAAGACATCTATTTGGGTGGGACATTAGCCGATTTAGATGCGGTGGTGCTCGGCTACTTAATACCTTAAATTCACTTTTTCAACCCAGTGTACAACCCAGCGTAGGAGATTTCTCTGGCGGGTACCTCTTCCCTGGCATTATGTACATACATATGTACCTGGGCGCCGCTGATTCTTTGTCAGCTAAATTCAAGGCCTCAGTAAATCTTTATTATGAGTAAACCGCTGTAGAGACTCTTTAAGTGATCCAGCTAGGCGCGACTAGTACTGGTGTACTTACATCTGGAAAATCGGCTTGGCTACCTAGTGCGATATAGAGCCTAGACTGATAGCCATTTCCCCTTAATAAAGCAGGTAGGGCCGGCAAGCGGCAAAGCCGGCTACCATGATCAAACTTCGTATTTGCCCAACTCAGCATACCAGTACTATGTAATAAAAAGACTACCACGGCGTGTATTTTGAAGTTCAAGATCTTGGTTCTCTTCTTTGAGTCTGATAATCCAAAACTTGAGCTAACAGCGTGCAATCATAGCCGAGGTATGATCATAGCTTCTGCAATTATAATTAGATTCATGAACTTGGAACAGGGCCGAGGAGTATTTTGTTCGCCATAGTCAATGCGGGTGGAGTCAATGCGTGTGGCATTCTGTTTTTCAAAGATGAATGGTAGGTTTTACAGATGCAGAGAGAACGGCATGGGAAAGGAATGCGCTCCGGATGTACTCACATGTATTGATCGAGCTTGGATCGAGAAGTAGAGTCTCGTTTGATTCAGAAAAGGGTGTTTGAGGAGATCTAGATCAAAGTCAGATGAAGGTCGACAGTGCCTCGGAGCTGGTTTGGTTTGATCGCGGAAGAGGCAGAGAATTCATTTTTAAAAACTGTGGTACAGGTTGTGGCCATGAGCGGTGTGTCCACTGAGGCTCTTATTTGTACTGCGTCAGTGTATTATGGTTTCCCCACTGAGCTCGTTCAGGTTGAATCAGCATACTTCCCCCTTGCGTAGTTGAAGGATGTAGCTCTTGAGCTTTTGCGATACCTGTCCAAGACTACCATAGTCATCACACTTAGCGTTCAGATTTGAAGAGGCTCGGAACCGGAGCTGCAAGGAATTTTACTCCCATAGACAGCAGTTAGAATATTAGTTACTGGCCATTTTCTATTAATGATCGGCTAATTGGCAGGGTGATCGGGGATGCGATCGAGAAAATGGAGAGCAGTCTGAATTAAACAAGATGAGTCGTCGCTTCACTCTGGCAGTTACCGAGTTAACATGTTCCCATGGATGATGAAGATCAAATTTTAATTGCGTTAAAACTGCTAGGCTAACGAGGCAAACTGTAGAAATTAAAGTTCAACAAAGCTGAAAAAATTTCCTTTGGCACACCAAATACAACAACGACAAGGGCTGTTACAAGCCAAAGAGAAGCCATAATGAAACCAGCCCTTAAAGAACAGTCGTTTGTGCACAAAAGGTTTGCCTGTCCAAACACAGAAAAGAAAGTATTAAATTGTTGCTGCATGAAGAGCCAAGCGCAGACCTGCCTTTAGATGGTACAATTACAATTTAGCGTACCTTGATTGTGAGGAACAAGCGCAATGAGACGACGTGATCAGCCTGCATGCCATGTTCTTGGTTTCCTGCCGCCCAATTGCCATCTTCAGCATCAATGCAAGTTCCATTGAAAGCTTACCATTTCGCTACTAAATATTATGCAGCAATGCCACGATTACTCTCTACATGGATCCGGAACAGGCATTTTCCCTGCCTCCTTAGTTGGCTTCCACGGCATTCTTGATGGTGCCCGACGTGAATGCAGTTTTGTGATTGTATCAATATTGAGCTGGCCTTGAATGTACAAAGCAAACTTTGCGCAGCAACCTTCAATGCTCATCAGCCACCTCCGAGTCGGAGGCCGGCAATTGCAGGTCCTGATCCAGCGTCCTCACGGTGTGTATGTTACACTTTGAGAGGGTCCCATTTAGCATATGCTTCGAGACCATGAATTTGGAAAAGTCTAATCCACGTGTGCCGGAGATCTAAGGTGTACTGCTTCTCGGAGTGATCATGACAATGTCGAGGTTCGCGCTACGCAATCAGAAACAGGTGGCAGATGTCTCTGAGCAGCGGAGATCCAAGAACGAGTCTAAGGCCCAGATATGAAGAATGTTTATGGGAGAGGCATGTTTACCGGGCTTCTCGGGAGAAAGTCAGACACCAGCATACCAGCGAAGTCACTATACAGTTGCGGCCAAATCAATTTACTTGCCTTTTTAGGAAATTGCGATCAATTTCGACTTGAGGGGTGTGCTTTGCCATCTTTTCGACGTGCAAAATGCCCGGTCAAGGTCTTGGTGACCTAATCTGGTATCTGGGTGGAAAAAATCCAGGGTGAATTGAGGGCAACCAACATTTTCACCATCACAGGTTTGACATGGTTTGCCCCAAGATTGGTTCAAACTAGTTGTTTTCCTCCCGGGTAAATTTGCACATGATGATTCTATACCCACTCTCAACCCCTGAAAAATTTCTCCCGATTTTAGAGCCCGAATGTAGCGCGCGCAGCGGAAATTGATCGCAATTTCCTAAAAAGGCAAGTAAATTGATTTGGCCGCAACTGTATGTGGGGTCCAGAGATGAAGAATGCTTACGCGAGAGGTACGTTGGCCGACATTCTCGGAAGAGACCATCCCAGCTAAAGTCAGATACCAACATACCAGCGGTCAATGTGACTCGACTCAATAGTCAATATGGCATCTCATAGATAGACACTCCAACAATTGAAAAACTGATGCCGCCAATTGTTGTACTGTCTAGGGGAGAGTGAGATAGGCTTGCCTCTCCATTGGTCCCAACGTGTACCCTAGATTTTTGTGGTACTCTATACCATCCACGCCGAAGTCATGCATCTGGTAGAATATTCGGTTATTTGGCAGCATCGACGAATCGTTATGCTTGCCTCACGGGTAAAGGTGAAGTCAGGGGAAACTGTCCGCGGAGCGTTGGTAAGAAGCCGGGCGCGTCGATGGGCGACGCCGCGGGAGTGTGAGGTAGGTTCGCATAGCATGCGGCACGGTTGGAGAGGATGCTCCGTGCACGAACCGGTGCACGAGAATGCCTGTGGCTTTCGATCCGCCACCGCTTGTAATTCGTTTGAGAGCTCCACATACAATTTGATTCCTCTATATCTAGCTCCACCTCCGATTTATAAAAGCTTTTTTCGTCAAAAAATATGTACAGGAGCTGTTGAACACACAACAGTCTGCATGTGCAACTCAACCAGAATATTTACAGCTTCGTGTTGACATGAACAGTATTAATTTACATGTAGTGCATCGCTGCAACTACCTTATTTTACAGTCTACTCTGTACTCTTAACTCACAACATTGTACTAGGGCAGAGTCTACTCACAATAGACTACTGCTGAAGGTGTACACTTCAGAATTCTGCTTCAACACATTTAAACTGCATCGTACAACAAACATCGGTACAATCTACACGTCACGGGTACCTAAAGGGGTTTGCAGGCGACCCAAGGTTATCTTATCAATTCCCACTTGGGTTGGCTGTGCTACCCACATCAATTCAACCCTTGGGCCATCAATCCCACACCCGAAGCTGGGCCATTCTTTCAAGCCTTGGGAAACCATCATCAGTTCCTCACCCAAATGACAAATGAAACAAGATGTACCTTCGCTTCACAGCCTTCGCTCCGGCGAAGGGAGTTCAACAGATGTTGCCACTGACTAAAATTTATAGAAATATACAACCTGCCAGTTCACCAAGGCCGAGGAGCCACCCGGTCCCTCCATCGATGCAGGATGATTGACTCTGGCAGATGGCATGGATTCACAGGCTCCACAAAAAAAAGGTCCTCAACCCGCAGTAGACCTTAGAGAGAGGCTCAAAAAATGTAACCTAGGAATGGAAGTACTCCGAATGGAATATCGGGCATTCAATTTCCACTACCGCTGACTGATCAACCCGAACTCAAGTCAGGGTTCACCGTAGGTTGAATGGGAGATGCAGCGGCAACTGTAGGCTTTAAAAAAATATGGGACCCGCCCCAAATTGGGTGAAGTTGAAGAGGTTTCGTATACAGTGTAACTTGTCCGAGATGCTCGAGATGCCAGTTGAGAACATAAGCAGAATGTCATTTGGAGTCAAAATGTCTCTAGAATGATAATTCCAGTCAATATGGGTCCTATGCGATACATATGTGCATGCCGCATGCCTGGGATCATATGCAATGTCCCCTGTACTGAAATTTGTTCACATTTCAGATAAGACTATCACAGTTCGCTTTAAAAAATCAGTCTGAGTTAATGGACAATGTCCTTGGCATAGTATCTGGTGAACAGACTCGCAACAAAGGATCACCGTTCTTGGAGAGCTGAGGAAACATAGAAGGTATCGAGAATTTGCTCTAGCTGGCTCAGTGAAAGCAGTCAATCGGCTCGGAGGCATAGGATAGCCATTCAATCATCAGCGGACGCTAGACGACTATGTTTGAGATATCTTGGCAGGCATTGGATTGATCGTCATGGTCAAGATGTTTTAAGGGTCTCTGGGGTGTATCAAAATTCCTTTGGTGGAGGGAAACCACATGAATACCGGACAGAGAAGGACTTTGAGGGGGAGATAATGGGGTGTGAGAAAGACCACTGATAGTTGTCTTGAGAGAAACCTCAGAGACCAGGCCAGGAAACATTACTCAGCAACGCCGCTGTGGCCGAACACACTGCCTCTAAGGTGTATGGGACGATGAGGAATTCTGCTGGATACTGCCAGAGATTCTGCTGCAAGAATTCACCACACACCAATATTCATGAGGACGACTTTGGCTTTGCGATCCCACCATCACAAGCCACCGATCCCGCCGTTGTATTCAGATGCTTATAACTCATCCAGGGCTCTCTACCCTCACATCCAGGAGTCGTACCCTTTGGAGGACGAGGATGAAGGACTGGAGTACATGAAGGGCACTGAACACCCTCCCAATGAATACGACCACAGTGGTATTGATGACGTCTTAGAGCTTGCTCCAGGGGATAGTCCCCTGGAGTCAATGAGTTTGTTGCAGATCCCGACTGGGAGCCACCCTTGTTAGCGGGACCAGCCACCCGAATTGGATGCAAACACTGTTTATGAGTGGATACCTACTTACAATTGGGAAAACCTCTAACCTAATCCCAAAAAAGAAGATCCTCATTATGTGGTTTTCTGCACTGCACATATGCAGGCGGTTGTGAATCTGGATGGGCGCGCGATATAATTTCAACACTGAGTTTTGTAGACTCAATATTATCGCAGTACCACCGTCACTATTTAGACGAGCGCTTCACAAAGCGTTGGATCTGCCCAACCTACTTACAAGTCTCGCAAACGTCACAAATTGTAGTATTCTCAACATGGTCAGATCCGTTTGCATACTGGTTTTCTTGCCCTTGTTCTTTTGACCAGCCGCTAGAATATGTTGATGAGATACATGCTGGAATACTCTCGAGATAATCTTAGTATTTCTTATGGGGCTCCCCACCCACCGGCCATGTTTGAACATGCCGGCAGAAAAATGCGTCAGCAATCAGTCCCAAGTAGAAAATTTTCCCATGGAGAAGGAGAGGGGTCAGTGGGCCCTCTGGGAAAAAAAAACTTTGTAGGTGATATTGTTTGTTCGATGATAATCTTTCCTATGACAGATTTCTATAGTTTGTCTTACCCACGCAATGGGCGACGCCGCAGTTGTGTCCACTGCTTTGATCCCTGAGATGCCGAAGCGAAGCGAGGATTGCAACAAGAATGATAGGGCAATATTTAAACGAAGCTAACCACTGAAGAAAAGCCACAGAATTGCAGAGGTAGAGGTCCTGCTCATCCTGAAAAATACCGAGGTTCAACAACAACACTGCTGAAATCAGTTAGCAGAAGTGGTCCAACTCTCAAGAAGAGTTCGTTCAGTTGAACTTGCCTTCCCCAAATATATGACCCACACAACCTCTATCCTGCTACCTACTCTTCATTCAGAACCAACTGATCTACTCGCTGATGCACCACTTTCCACCTATATTTCTTACTAGCATGAGTCAATCCCAATCAATGAATATTGAACGCTGAGGGATTGTAGTTGAAATCTCACCATTGAACACACTTCTGCTCTTGAACACCAATCATATGCAATCATATAACTACCGTTCCATCTCTGTCATAACAAAGCTCACGAGAATGATTGTGGTACACTTAATTTTTCTCTGAGAGCTGTAGCATAGGTATCCCTTCAATGTTTTGGGGTTAGAAGTGCTTAGTGCCCAATCCTTGAAAACAAATTTCACTATTTCACACAGTTTCGTCCAAACACAGCTGTAACTACATGACTGCTGTTGTCTCTCCTGCATTAATTGTGTTCAAAGGAGTCAATCCAGATATGACACAGCTGGATGAGAATGTCATGTCTGATACAGTCTGAAATCCTTGATGCCCGAGGTCAAATTCCACCACTTGGTCTCCAGATTCACTCCACATGACCAACGTTACCTCTTCCATCGCATTGAAGTAAACAAGAATGATCGTGGTACACTTGATTCCTCTTCCAGAACTGTATCATAAGTCCCCTCCAATGCTTCTGGGTCCCAAATGCTTAGTGCCAAATCCTTGCGACGGTATTTCATTAATTCTGACACTTTGCATGAGTCCTCACCACATGACTGCTGTTGGCTCTCATCCAATGCCATTTGTTGTGTTGAGGTGAGTCAAACGAAATAATGCATAGCTAAATTGAAAAGACATGGCTGATATATGGTTTGAATCCGTAAAGTAAATTTTGGGATGAGAAAAAAATTCACATACTATGGTTTCTCAGCTTGATTGTGTGCTAATCAACAAGAAAGCATTGAAATGTATGGAAATAGATGCAAGTTAAGCAATACAACCAAGTGCCAGCCATTGATCTGCACTCTTCCTTTGTTTCTTCGACTTGGGGGCCTGGGTGTCATCAGCCACCTTGTGGGTTTCATTAGGTGGGAGGTCCGGTCTTGCACAAGTAATTCACGCGGCATTTCAGGGAGCATATTACTCTTCGAACCCTAGTGAAAAATGCGGGAAGTGGTCAAGTAAACCCAAAAACAAGCATACCCACTCCAGTGACGATTGGCTGGGAAAACCAGTGCAACTGACCACATCTTCTTGGGATTATGGAATGCAAAGATGGGACGGTATGAGGCAATCTCCCCACAAAACTCGGGGTGAGGGAGAACAAGGGGTGAATAGAAGCTGCTGGCTTTGAATTTGGTTGGCATGGTCAACAAGTCTAAAGGTTTTTGGGTAACATCCGGCAAACATATCTGCGATACAATGCAGTGAGAGGATCATCGTTATGGGCAAGCTCCCCGCTGAGGGAAAGCCAAGAATCCCGTCCAAAGATTAGATGACCAAGGTTGAGTTTTGCGCCAAGACCCATTACCAGAAATGTTGGCTCAAAGACATTGAGAAGCTCGACATCTGAATGACTCCATATACCATCCTACTGGCCAAGGTCGTCTAGCGTCCTGTACGGAGAGTCAAATAAGATTCTATCAGCCGAGAAGAAGAAAAAAAAAAAGAAAAGAGCAATGCATACATGGTACTCGTCAACCAATCTTACTGGTTTATCAGCACATGAGCACAGAGTCAAATCAGGGAAACAGCCACAATCGTTAGAAAAAGAGATAGCCTGGCGGGTATTTATTTAGTAGTTCCGGTATATTTGGCCTGATGATCAACGGTCGCAACCATTTGTTATATTTCTGGTTAGGTTTGGTTATTTATAATTTCTCTTATTTGACGTAAAATATACAAATGTAACTAAATGCTCAAGAAAAATGGGCAGGGAGAGCTTGGGTTAGAAGTTGGGGTGTGCAGAACAGTGGTTTTAAAGAAAATGAGGAGGCTGTGGGAAACTGCTGTGGGCTTGGGATTGGGATTGGGATTGGGATTGGGATTGGGATTGGGTTGGGTTGGGCTGGGTTGGGATTGATCATGATTGGCATAGATTTGATCGCGAGTAAATATACAAAGTGAGTGTCTAATGAGTGCAATATAGCGAAGTTGAATGTTGAAACCAGGTGTTCTGGTTGAATGCAGTGTGCATATGATACAACTGTGCAAAAGTCACCTGTTCACCGCTCACCTGAGAGGTTCATGTACCGCAATAGCTGTAGATGTTCATCAAATACAAGTAGATGTCCATCGCAACATGTGCACGGTAGTCAGTGGATAATTTTTGACGATAAATACCGTCATACATTTCCATACTAAACGGCTCAAGACATCGTTACACATTCTTATTCTAAATTCTACTCTACGCTTTCACGGATCACCGACCCTTAACAAGAACCTACGGGCCAGGCATTCCCCCCTTCCACACCGGCACATCCGCTGGGAATGTACCGTGCATGCGAAGAAACACAGCAGATAATCTACCTGCCAATGAGTGCCGTCAAACTGATTTGAATAAATACAAAATCCATCGATTCAAACGACCATTTTACGTAGATATACGTGGTTTAAGTAAAGATATCAATAATCATAAAATCTCAACGTTGCCCGGAGTTTCCAGCATCACTGGAAATTCAACAATTTAGACAATCACCTGAAAATATTGGCTATCAGACTCACCGAGCGCACTCTTTTCTGGGGCCAGGCTGAGATATCTTCGTCTGCCACCTGTTTCCGTTCAATAGGAGCGCGGGAGCGTGTCGAAGTCACGGTATTTTGCTTTGTCAACCGAGCAGGGCACATTCCACTGTGGTGACCGAAGGATTTTTGGGAGTAAAAACATGACATCTAAACACGTCTCTCTCTTTGGCCAGTTTTTTGGGCCCTTGGAACATGAGCCGAAACCGATGGCTTTTCTGTCCTCTTTTTGTACTCTTGAAATGATACCTCCTCGTGCCCAAATTCCAGCAGGAATATATATTATTTTTAGTCGTGTTTTGCACACAAGAAACCCTAACCCAGTACATCCCCGCGATGCCCAGCGCCGAACGAGGTATTGATATTTGAACAAACATAAATTTGCATAAATTTCAGAGTTGGATACATTGAATTAAAAGCAAAATGTGAGACAGAGGTACATGCTGGACAATGGAGGCATTGGTGAGAGATGAGCTTTACAGCGCACGTCCCAGTGTGGCGTTGAAAACTGCTAGGAGTAGTCTCTTGGTACCAGCGTGTGGTTGCTATAAAATGGCGACATATCTTTGTGGCCGGGTGCGCGTGCATCGGTGTATTGGTGCGTACCTCAATAAGTATGGAATCCCACAACATGACTGGTGTGTGACTCTGCGTCAGTGTGACATTGCTGCGTCAATCAACCCGCCGATCCGCGTCAACAGGAAACGTCACAGCGCCAGTCAAACGTCAGTGCAACGTCAATACGTCACTTTCACCCTGCCCGCACCCGGCGAATAGAAGGAACATATGTTGAAGTGGACGACGGGGAAAAAGGAACGGGGGGGAGAGGAAGAAAAGCTGATTTATACCGTCGGGTGGAATCGAACCAACATCACCTCTGAAAGCGTCCATGAAGTAACTGCAGATGTGGCATGGGGAGCCCCAATTGTCGATGTCATTCTATTCAACCAACACGATCCTGGATCAACAACTGGTACTGCCCCTTAGACTCGTTACCAGTCTGCCACGGCAATTCTCAGTGCAGGCACTATGCCGTAGGCAGACTGGTACAACTCGGAACACGCCAAAGGGCTGAGCCCGGAGTTTGAAATTCTTGGGTGGCGCTGATGACGGCAGATGACGTCGTTCCCGGTGACGTCGGTCCGAAAGTAAGTTTCTCGATTAAAACTGGCTCTCGCGCGCAGACTCTCTGGGATTGAAATAGAAAATCTGAAAAGACAGAAGTGTAGCTATGATCCTTACATCCCTACCCCTCCTTTTAACTGAAAAGAAATAATCAAATTTGAGGCCAGAACAACGGAAATGGAAAATTTCAAACTCCGCGCTCAGCCCTTTTGAGCCTCCCGAGTTGTACCAGTCTGCCTACGGCATAGTGTTTGCACTAAGTATTGCCGTAGCAGGCAGACTGGTTACGAGTCTAACTGCCCCTTCAGTCGAAGTTCCAGGTAACCTCAATCACCCCCACACTCGGATCCGCCAACGCCGCGAATGCGCCGGCTGTCAAGTCGATCCCGCCTGCCTGGCATCCCGGGCACAGGTCTTGCACGTTGACGGTGATGGAGGCCCCGTTGACTGTGTAGTTCAAAGTCAGCGGGCGTCAGGCGATGGGAGGGAGAGGCGTACACTGAACATTGATGTTCTGGCCACAGTGCGCACCGTTGGCGTAGTCAGCGCTGTTGAGCGCAACGGCAAAGTCGGAGTCCTGGATCGGGTTCCCGCACGCGCCCAGATTGCCTCCGGGGTTATAGAACGTCGCTTCATAAATTGTGAGTGAGACAAAACACGAGTAGGGACACGACGTTCAATCGCACCTGGACCGGTGGTCCTAGGGATGAGGGCACCGGAAACGGCGTTGACTGCGAGCGCAAGGAAAGAGGCCGGGAGAAGAGAAGAGCTAGTGAACTTCATGCTTGCTTTGGATGCTGTACTAGGCTTGTTGTGAATCCCTGCAAAATGAACTCGCTTTTATACGGTCAAATGCATGTGTGGTAATAATGGCGCGTCCAACGAGTAAGGATATTTCGGTCAGGCTGGTGGTCAGGATCAGCGAGCGCTGATGATGCCGGTGTACATTCTGGTTCATACACCTTTGTCATGAACCGGTGCAAAGGCACGTGTCTCCGAGTTGGTTGATTGGAGCAACCCATGAATAAACTTGGTTTCAAGTGCCGACGGCTCCATACATGTTTTGCTCTTGGTTAATTCAAGACTATATTAGTGGGTGTAGCAATGGCGACCCCTTTGGTGCCGGGCGGCGGAGGTGCTGAAATTCCAGAAGGAATGTCCGAGAATTTCCGCGATTGTCTTTGGGGTTGTTGAAACCGGACACCTGAACATCGTATAGTGGCCGCAGGATATCGCACAATGTACATTCACCTAGGGACCTACAGTTGCGGATTGCATCATTGTGGCTCATAACCACGCGGATACTTATATGTAGGCATCTTCATGTTTGCCGACGTTCGGTACACTCGAGATTAACTGTTGGACACATTCCCCGTTTCTCGAAGCCAAATCCCCCGTCGGTGGTGATAATCATTACCCCTGCCGAGGCCGTGATTGCCTGAGGCAAAAGATTTATGGTATTGCAATTACGATAACACACAACCGGACAGTCCGCAGAGGATCTAATCCTGAACCTCGGTTGACCTCGGCCAGACCAAACTTGTTACTTAGATCAAGGGATTGGTTTATTCGTCGAGGTTACGATTTACCAATTTGGGAACCGGGATGTGGACAGGGGCACGCCTGATATTGCAAGCCGTAGTCGTACAAAACAAAGAACCTATATGACTGAGGATTTCAAGTGGTCACCAGCTGACCATGACTTTTTAAAATACTGTTTAAAACAGCCGGCGAGAGGCAACCCAAGCACCGGATCAGAAGTGCCATGATAACATACAGCTGTGCGGCAAGTTACGGGATACGGTGAATTAATTAGAGTGAGTATTGCCTAATATTGGTGGTGCCCAGGGGCAATTGTGAGGTGATCCACCATTAACTCAGTCCCCGGAGTGCGACGATTGTTTAACACCAATGTCAGAAATGCGGAACTTGATTTCGTGGGTTGTGATGACTACTTATGTTGGCCTATGCTGCAGAATTTATCTAGAATAGTGGAGGCAAAGTGGAGGTATTCAAGTAACGAGTTAATGAAGCAGATTTGTTTTTGTAATAAACCACTGAAAGACAAATCTATGGTAGGCGGTTAAACTGGTGTGTCGCTGGCAAATGAATTATACCGGGACGTACATGGGGAACTCAGGCCGACAGCACTGTGACAGACGCAGATGTTTCGCCTTCATGCAAGCGAGAATAGGTGAAGCGTTTGAAGAACTCCAATAACAAGTCCGGAATTTCTCGGGCATTCCTTGCGATTTTAGTCGAAGTGCTCCACTTACCCGACCAACGCGACTGACCTGCTACGACCGCAATGTCTCGATATGGCCAGGACTACACAGCTGTCGGGGCTAAAAACCAAGTTCATTTGTGGGCAGCTCCACTTTTGCCGACCGATTTCTGACACGTCTGACACGTCTGACACGTCCCTTTGAACATCCCGTAGGCTAATGGCAAAGGCACTTGGGGTAAAATATACACCGGCGTCGTTAGTGCTCAGCCTAGTGATATGCCCGACCGCAATATCCTTGCTCATCGGGGGCGTTATATTTACCACGCGTGTATAAAAGCGAGTTCATTTTCCAGGCATTCACAACAAGCGCAATACAGCACCCAAACCAAGCATGAAGTTCACTAGCTCTTCTCTTCTCCCGACCTCTTTCCTTGCGCTCACAGTCAACGCCGTTTCCGGTGCCCTCATCCCTAGGACCACCGGTCCAGGTGCGATTGAACGTCGTGTCCCTACTCGTGTTTTGTGCTCACTCACAATTTATGAAGCGATGTTCTATAACCCCGGAGGCAATCTGGGCGCGTGCGGGAACCCGATCCAGGACTCCGACTTTGCCGTTGCGCTCAACAGCGCTGACTACGCCAACGGTGCGCACTGTGGCCAGAACATCAATGTTCAGTGTACGCCTCTCCCTCCCATCGCCTGACGCCCGCTGACTTTGAACTACACAGTCAACGGGGCCTCCATCACCGTCAACGTGCAAGACCTGTGCCCGGGATGCCAGGCAGGCGGGATCGACTTGACAGCCGGGGCGTTCGCGGCGTTGGCGGATCCGAGTGTGGGGGTGATTGAGGTTACTTGGAACTTCGACTGAGGGGTGGTACCAGTTGTTGATCCAGGATCATGTTCGTTGAATAGAATGACTCGTTTTGAATCGGTGGGAACTTCCCACTCACGTTCCCCCGCTTGCATTGAGCTGGAAGAGGGCAAATAAGAGAGTGAACGTTACGCATCACACGGTTAGACAAGGTGGAGGAGCTGTCTCCCGCCAAATCCATTGTTCAGGGGAATGCCATCATGCAGGCAGACTTGTCCGATGGATTTGCCCCGCTTGTCGGAGGTTAAATTTGGCAACACGGGCTTCGATGGCTTGGGCTTGGACGGGCTTGGGCTTGTGCTAACTTGTGCTCGCTTTAAGGTAAAGGCTTGGTGTAAGCGAGTCGCTTCCACCAAGCCTTTACACTGTACGTAATTCATTCATATCTCTTGAACGACGCCCTCGCATCATTTCCCTCATTACCATCTATCTTCGCATGATCTGCCGCTTGCATTGTCAACTTTTGCGCGTCGAATCGTGTTGTGATGCAATGTGCCCTGTTATTTATGCATTTAACATGCATATTTTTTTTGTCAATGGGTAGATATGTAAGAATATAAATCCGTGTTGTTCTTCATCGTCCAACGGGTCAAGTCAACGAATATTAGCTAGCTGCGCTAGTAGATGTGTGTGTATCACCGGCTCAAACTAAGTACAACCTATAACTTATTAACCGTTCTTTAACGAAATGCGTCGCGCTTCTTGGATGTGTTTGCCCTTTCTCCATTTGTCCAAATTAACCGTTCTTTAAGCAAATGGCTCCTCGGCTGTGCCATTTCCCCGTATGTCCTTGCTCCTTTTCTCTTCCTTTGCGTGTCTTCTCTGTTTAACTCCTTTCATCCCAACTTTTTCTGTGATTTCTTCTCACTGCGACCCGTCTCGTGTTCAACCCAAGTTCAACCACGGTCCCCGTTTGGGCACTGCTTCATTTTTACGTCTACAAAATTTTCAAACTCACACCGCCCCAGTCCCTCGGAAACCAACCTCGACGAAAATGGCTGGCAACTCAACAGTTCTCCAATTGTAATGCGCTAGGATCGTCCCGCTGACCTATGCACAGTACGAGCCGCAGGCAGACGCAGTTGGTCGCAGTAGGCTACTCTGTCAGATTTTTGTCAATTTAACAGGCCTGCCATCGCGCAGATCCGAGGATTCTCCACAAATAAAAGGGCCGACTCCCCGTCCTTTCTGGTGACGATATACCTGTAACTTGCCCTATCTTTCGTTCCCGCAGACTGCATTTTTTGATCATGAGAACTGCTTGGCTTTTTTTATTTTGTTTGTTTGGACTACTGTGCTGCCCCCTTCAAGTTTTTGAGCCCCTGCTGCCTCGTCTCAGTGTCTGCCTCATCTGGCTGTCGTTGGAAACGAAGCCTTGCTTTCTGGATTGTCCAATATTGCTTTCTATATAATCGCTTCAAACCGCCTCAATTATGAAGTTCCAGATATGCAGGGATATCTTCCACTCATACAACATGAAACTTCATCTACAGCAATTGGTATTCAAAACACGGATTTCTTTGGGGCCCAAACACTATGCAAACTTCGTACAGGACCGCTTGGTTACCTTTCTTTTGAGTCAACAGTTCATTAATTATTCACTTGCCATTCAACAGCTGCCATTTTACGGGGTCTCCTACCATTGCAGTTCGGAGGTGGGTTCTGTTCGCGATTACCTGTTGAATAAGCATCCATGGGCCCCGTTTAAATCATCTGGAGCATGCAAATTTCTGTCTTTGTTGCCCTGTAATCTTTCTGCCTACATTATCGGGCATCTGAATACAACAAATTTAAATACGCATACTTGACCGTCTTGTCGCGCCCACAAAATCCCGGTGCGAAGCGAGGGATTGGCTTGTCTAGATTTCAGACTACGTTTCCGGAACGCAGCCGACGAGGTGTGCTTGTGGCGACCATTTGATCTGACGTCTTCGCTGTACGCCGTCTTGGTGAGCTTCGCCGGCTTCGGCTTCTCGTCCTCAGGCTCATCATCTACCCGGCGCTTTAAGTTCAACCCGCCTCCAACGACAACTGGAATGGCGTGACTCGGCAGCCAGTCAGATGGGCGGTCGCGACGAAACATCGGCGGTCGGAATTCCTGATCAAACCAGGTGTGGTCTCGGTTGAATTTTAACATCTCTTGAGTTAAAACTGAGGTCCTGGCAGTGGGGGGAGAAACTTTGGCTCTGAAGAATGAGCAGAGAATATCAGATTGTAATGAGGCTGGCAAGCCCGCCATTTTGGGAAGAATTGACAATGTGCCCGGTATTGTCTTTGGTGGTGATACCATATCATTACAACCATGAGCAAAACTACTGGAAAAAATTGCAAGCTCTGTAACTATAGGCTTGCACTGTATAATATATCCACTCAGATTGATAGAATAGGCTTTGGAGGACGAGAAATATGTGCAAGCCCGTTTCTCGGCTAAGCGAGCAAACGGGCTTGCCAAGCCATCAAACGGGCTTGCAAGCCGATCTGCCGAGCTTGGCTTTGGCTCTACACTAGAATCCAAGCCCAAGCCCGAAAAAGCCCGTCTTGCAAGCCGAAAAGTGAACTCTCCCGAAAGTTCCAATTCCTCATTCGTCAAGGGGTTCGAGCTGCGTGACAGCCCCCAAATTTTCGTCAACCCTTGGAAATATTCCAGGACTTGTGGTGAATGGACAGCAACTCAATGGAATCACCTAGAACTGACCTGAGCAATGTATTTCAACAAATCTTCGAGTGATACAGGAAAATGCACTTTTCTGCGGCTCGACTTGCTCTGATCCACGATATTTGTGAGTTTTGAAGATGATTTGAAGCGAGAAACCTTGAAATGAGCGGGCAATTGAGTGGACAGTGCCCACAGCTGAGAAAAAATTGCTCCGAGTGGCCTGAACCGAAATTTTGAACTTACTGTGACGGAAAGTATATTCGTCAAGTGCCTCCATTACCCGTGACAAGGTTCCAAAATTCGTCACGTCAAGCACCCCCGTGACGCATGACTGACGAATTGATTTTAATAGTACAGTATACCTCATTATTAGGCAGGGTTTATTGTGTGCTGCAAGTGTATGATCAGCAGAGACATCAAGGAAGGACAGAGTGTGAGCGGCGCTGAGCAAGAAGATAGTTCAGGTTCAACGAGGTTGGCGAGAGTTCAGTAATTTCTGGATCTTGAAATGGACTGGTTCGATTCGATGACCACTGTGAACCATGAAATAATTACAAGTAACTCGTATACAACTTCAATCGCGCTTGCACATAAATATGCTGTTCCTCGATCGAGTGCTCTGGGAACCGGAGACAGTCCATAGAATCCGGGCGGAGACAAAAAGAAAATCAGTTCATTCCTTCACCTGCATGGGTGATTTTTCCAGGGTCACAGAAACGGTGTTGGCGTTCTTGACACTTTTTTCGGGTGCGTCTTCGGGTGGGGTTACTTGGTGCGCGATTCTGATTCACCCTTGCCCGAATTCCTTTGCGTGTTCTCGGGTATTTTCCTGGTCAGGTTGCTGTAGGGCCATCAGCCTTGACCGTCGGCCTGACGCTCCATCACTGCGGTGCTTATTCTTTGCTGCGTCCACGACAATATCTGCTAGGATTCTACCTTTCGCGCAATGCGTCTATCTTGATCCAATTCTCACCTCCCTCGTGGCTCATCCGCCTAACGACGCTCTCCTTTCTTGAGTCCCTCACTATCTTGTTCGTCCACCTTTGCATCTCGTGATTATCTTTCAACATTTCTCAGGGGAATCACCAAGTCTCCGCATCGCACGTGGAATGGGCGTGGAAATTTAAACACATCGGCGCTCGCTCGCTGTTATTCTCGGTCTTTTGGCTGTAGGTGTACTCGTTCCACCTGTTGAGTCCCTGAAGACCGGATATCTCCTTGTAGAATCACTGTTCCGTTCTTATTTCACGTGGCCGCATAGGCTCTTCGATCCTGCCGCGCGTTTATAGTATCCGAAGCTCGAGTGAGTGGTGGCTGACCCGTCTGCTGGGATACTTAACACCTCCATTGTTCATATTTCACAGGGCATGGTTTGGTGGACAATTTGATTCATTACTATGAGTAGGAGGAGAGATTGGCGGAGTATTCAAGTGTATGAAAAATCAGTGTTATTGGCACATATCCCACTCAGTCTACCTAGCGAGCAAGTCGTCCACCGAGTTGAACGGCTTGGGGACCGGACCCTCGGCGGCAGCATTGTAATACAGGTAGCAGGCGTCATACTTTATCTTCGCCAGACCATCGTAATAGTCGTCAAACTCGGGGTTCATCATGTCTGCGAGCGTGGTGACTTTGCTGTGCATGTGCAATATCAACCACGGCTTCACACTTGATGGCCTGCACAAGCCTGTCAAGGCGGTTGCAGACCTTCTTGACTGAGTACGACTTCCCGCCGATGGTGATAATGCCCTGCCAGTGGACATCGCAAATAGGAGGTTGTCCATCTGGTACAGGTCTGACACCATGTCATACAGCGCGTGGTCGCTGTCGCAGCAGACTATGTACCCGAGGTTGAACGTGTTCGCGCCTGAGTAGTAGTGACCTTCGTCACTTTGTTCCTTTGCTTAAGATCAGGAAACTTGGTCACTTTGATGGAAAGCTCTGAAACTTCATCACTTTGGTGAATTCCTAGGAAAGTTCGTGAGCTGAACAAACCACACAAATCAGACGCATCAATACGGCCATCATTTTCTTCTTCCCCCGTTTTATATATATAGATACCCTAGCCTAACCCTAACCCTAACCCTAACCACTAACCACTAACCTCAGCCAACTAACCACTAACTAGCTAACCCGAACCTAACCAGCCAACCGTGGCACACTGTTGATACCCATCACTCCATGATGTGCCGAGAAGTTGCCGTTTGACGCGCCCGGAATACAAACTCACAAACTTTCACAGAAACCTATCAAACTCACAAACTTTCACGATTTCCCATCAAAGTTTACAAGCTTTCGTGACGGTAAGCAAAGTAACTAAGTGACGAAGATGGCGCAGACTCTTCGCGCCTTTGCCCATAATGCGCAGCGCCTTGTACGTGCTGTTCCTGAACTTCGACGTGTCGAGCCCCTGCATCGCGCCTGAAATGAGGTTTGCCCCAGAATTCAATGCCGACGTGCGCTTCCTTGCCCGCCTGGCCGATCAGCATCGGCATCCCGTTGAAGTCGTGGGGGCCCAGCAGGATACCCACGAGTGTCAACAGCGTTGGGGCGAGGTCAACGTGGTTCGTCACAACATCTGTGCGCTTCACGCCCTTGTCGAGTCCAGGACTGCAGACCATGAATGAGATGTGGACCTCCATCTCGTACGCGCAGCCCTTGCTGGGTGAAACACGATGCTGACCGATGTGGTGATCCACTCAGATGACCGATTAGTCCCCTTTTATAAGTCTGAATGATAAATTGCAGGCCTGGGGGATTTATATATAGTCAGCACCCGCGTATTGCCGCTTCATGGCAGACCGAAGAATACTTGCCAAGCAGGCCGAGAATTTAGGCAAGTATTAAATGTGGACCCCGCAGTGAGAACAAATTGGGCTGCCAAAATGCTATTCCAGGAACCATATGAAGCAGAGTAGACACTTTCCACCAGGAATAGAGGTCCCACTGCAGATGAGAAGCACCAGCGCAGCAAGTTCCAGCACTGGGTTCCGCAATGGACATCTCTGCGCAGCACAGTCGTACGTGGCACAAATCTGTACGTGTTTGCAGCTTGAATTGAAGATGGCACCGCAGCAAGCGCACATCAGCCTTCTCAAGAAGGTCAAATGCTTTTAAGGCCGCGAGGGTCAGATTAAATGCCCAATGATTGTTCAGCCGAAGTCTCAATGGCGTCTCAATGTTCTCGCTCTCCGGGCGGAATCTCAAGCTTTGTCTGTGACCGTAGGGTCACCCTGAAATAGGACTGCCACCTGTTGCTGTCGCCACGGTTCCACGGCACCCGTCGAATGGGTGCCGTGCCTGTTCCATTGGAGATCTGGAGCATCTCAAAATGGGCCGTTGAAAAACGGCCGTCACAGCAGGTAAAACGGGTACATGGGCAACTGTTAAAATAGTGCGCTTTTTTTGGCTTTACTCACGATATATGACTGCAGGAACAGGTCCATACTTTATTCTCGATCTATCCCTGGTCTTCCTCCAAGTACTGAGACCTATACTCTGAGATTAATCTCTGCCGGGTCAGCCGAGGTATTCGTCCCCTTTGGGAAGGTCACGATATTTGACCTCAAAAAGACATTTCCAGGTCTTCTGGACCAGCGGCCATGTCATTTCGCAGACATGATTAACCAGCACCTGTTTTAATACCGAAACAAACCAAATTTGGGCTTAAATCACCTCGAAACTCAATGTTGCACCTAAACTAACCCGTCACAGCCGTCGCGGCCGTCCCGTTGACCGTGCCGTCCCGTTGAAGCTCTGAGAGACCACTTGACGGGCCGTAGAAACACGGCCGTGCCCATCACGGGCACGGGTGGCAGCCCTACACCGAAAGATCTAGGGGAGCAATGAAAATCCCGGAGCAGCGGAGAGCAGAGGAAAGCAGGAAAGCATGAGCGCAAGAGGCGAGCCTGAGAGTGTGTGGTTGCGGATTATTTGCCGAACCCGGCATTCGGAAAGCCGCCGATCGCTGTTCCTTCCCACCACAAACTCCTGGAGGCACAGGGGCATGAGGAGTTGATGAGCGAGCCAGCCAGTGAGCGACAGATAAGCCTGAAGTCAAGGATAAGTGGATAAAGTCTAGGGGCTCCAACGCAGCTGCCTTAGGGTGCATGGCTATGACATCCCGATTGTTCGTTTAAAAACCCAAGCAGGTCGCTTTGGGGCCCCTTTGCATACAACCACAAGATACCACAAGTAGCACGACAAGTGGCAACAGAAAACAGTAACTCCAGCCGGGACAGATTATGAATGTTTTCTTACAAGATATACACGTCCCAATTTCCCAGAGAACTCCACTATGTCGGAAAAATAAAAATAGCCTTATAAGGTGCCGGCATTATAAGGTCATGATAAGTGCCGTAAATGGCACCGCCCGTCGCTTACACGGTACTTATCCGCTGTCAGCTTAGCATTATTTTATGCATATAATCTCTCTATTTAAACCAGCTCCCTCCGCCACCTCCCCCTGGTTCGTCACCTTGCCATAGAGCTCGGGTGCCCTCTGAAGACCCTCTCCGAGAGTAAGGAAACAACCCATTGTCCTTCCTATGCCATTGTCGTCATCGCCCACTGTCGTCATCAAGATTCAGCTATAATAAATGGAGAACGCTGAAGAGGACGTCGAATTAGATAAGCGATTCGACGTGGTCTTGAGCGTTCTCACCGAATCACATGACAGGTAGAGAGATTACGGAGAGGACTCGCCAGCAGCAGCTGTTTCGCAGGTGAGATCTTCTATCTCAGGTGCGGAAAATGCTGAGTTATCTTTCCGCTCAAGGCATGGAGCCTCGATTTGGAGTTACCGGCGCGTATATTATTGTCGTCGACGGCTGTCCTCGCTAGTTCAAATAATATTTCGCTATTGTGCTACTCAATACATCAAACACAAGAAAATCACCGGCTCTGTCTGAGTCGGCCACCAAAACTGCGCCGCGAATAACAGAATGCAATGAAATGAACTCGGAATTCTTCCTCGCCTGTGCGCGAACCCGACGAAAGCGCAATAGTTTGTCCTTTTTTTTCACGTTACCCGTCGGAGCGTCCAGCGGCAGAATGAGTGCAAAATGATGGGACTTGCCCTCCACTGTGCATGAGAACATGTATAGAAGTTGAGCGAAGATGGGTTTGTCTGTTGTTTGCACCAGAACAAAATCATAACGCGGGTGGTCGTGAAATTTGGGGTTGCACCGTAAATAATCTGCTGTCCACTTCCAGTCACTCATGAACTCATAGTGGACCTTGAAGAATTGGAATGGTGAAATCTACTTTCATCAAGTCAAGTGGACTTCAAGAGAGAGAAGAACGTACCGTGTCTGTGTCATCAAATCTTAGTGGCTTGCCATTTGGCAAATTGTAGTCGTGCGCCGTTAGGAATTGGGTGATGAAAACACCGAATTTCACGCGCAATCGCTGAAAAGCTGTGTCATGGGACATGTCTTGTTCCAGTTTCACAAACGGGACAGGCTTGAGCTTCGATCTAATGTCAATATTGGACAGCACCGACGATTCCGTATCTTCGGGGCTCTCAGATGGATCTCCATTGAGTGCTTCAATTTGTTCCCGAATAAATGTAGCAACCGTGCGACGGTGATCGTGCTTGACGAGCTGAAAGGTACTTATAAGTGGAAGGAATTGGAGGAAACAAGATTCAACTTGCCTGCGGAGTCACGTCTTTGAAATTCGTCAGCCTAAGGTATGTCTTCCGGATTGCGCCATGCATCGATTCACTCGTCTTGGTTCCAAAATTTCGACTCGCTCCCTTTTGTTCAATATGATCCAAGGCATGTCAGCGAGAGTGAAATTTGGGAACATTCCAGTCTTTGTTGCCATATAGTTCTGTCTCTTCACAAGTGGCTATGTATTGCTAAAGAGAATCACATTAGCTGGTAGAATTATTTTTGAAGCACATTTACCTTCATGGTCGAATCAAGTGTCAAAATCTCGTCCCGGCCCACAGCAAGGGTGTCCGAGGTATGGACCTCAAACTTGATAGCGGTGCGTAACTCAAAGTAGCTGCGAAGTGCTTGCAGAAGGATAGGGCTCTGTTTATAAAGCCGGTTTGTAAACATTGTTTTAAACAGGTGTTTATAAACCGGTTTTTAACTGCCTGGGCCAAACCACCCTGTTTTTAATTCAGGTGGCAGTGCTCGGCAAGGACAATTCCGTTGAATATTGAACAGACTAGCAATATTTTCGATGCGATTTAGGTTGGTTTCTTGAATACAGTAGATGCAATTTGACAGATTAGTCTCAAAAACCCCCCGAAAACGCAGTACACTTGGCCAAAATTGTGCTTGTTTCCCTGCACATGGTTCCGAGACTCAAAAATCGACCTCGCTGGAGCAATGGAGCTGCATTTTGGACATCAAGAACCCTGAGATACCAAAGCACTTGAGAAGGAGCACAAAAACCTCGATTCTAGGCCGTTTCCAGCGTATTCAGGGTGCTGTTTATAAACCCATTTATAAACACCCTGTTTATAAACCAAAATTTAAAAACCGTCCATAAATGCCCGGGGAATTATAAACAGAGCCCTACAGAAGGAGCAGACCAGGTTCGTCAACGAGGACATTGTGAGCGGCGAACAGCATCATTTTTGCGACGTCCTCGTGCTTGGAACCATTGTTGAAGGTCGTATTCATGACTGAGTCGAAATGGTTCAAGCCTCTCCAGCGCGGAAAAGCGGCAAATCTTACAACGTTCAATTATGAGTAGGCCTGCAGAAGAGTAAAATGACGTACTGTTCATCTATTTTGACGATCGCTTCTCGGCCCAACTCCGTAGCTCGTTTCTTGATTTCACTGAAAAGATGGGAACCCCAGAAACCTCCATCATCTGCATGCAGTGGGTCGAAAGAGAGGGCCTTGTGGGGATCTGCACCTCTGATTTTCCAAAAAGCATTCTATGATCGTTGAAAATGACGCACAGATTGAAACATAAATTAGCTTACTTCAACGTCGCGCAATCCATTGTCTTTGAGGAGTTCTTCACGTTCCGCTGCTGTTCGCAATGCTCTAGCCCCTTGGATGAGCCGTTCAGAATCCTCCGCGACACGTTGCGGATGTTCTATAGAAAGATCTGACTGCTCCTGCCAAGGAACAAAGCAAATGGGACACGGATACATTGATGTCAAGCCACGGATTAGAGCCATAACACATCTGAAATTACGGTTAACATGGGGTGGCACTCAATTGAAAAAATAAAAAAAATGCACGCTTCTTCGTAGTCGGCAGCTAAAATTAAAATTATTGGCCCAAGCCAACGAGGAATTCTGTCTCCGCAAGTCATCCAATCGCCAACCTTGGCCGGGATCACGAGGGATTCAAGTAATTCATAGAAGGCTGTATGCCATACAATATTTTTAAAATTAGCGAATGCTGGCTTGCCCTTTTCATTCGAGTCTTTGTCCACCTACATCAATCGCATGAGAACATCAAAGAGCAATCCATAATTGTGAACTTACAATGGGCTGATGACCAACGACTTGTCCGCCACCAAATCGCGTACTATTGCTGGTCTCAATGTTGATATTTGCCAGACGGGCCACCACCGCGTACGCTTTCTGGGTACCAAATGAAGAAAGTTTTGACTTGTCTGCATATATAACATAGCAGACGGGCTTCGCTGCTGGATGATCTGGCAAGGATGACTATAGAGAATCTAGTGAGTAAGGGTTTAAGCACGCGTCCAGGCTGTATGACTGGCCTGGGCTTCCCAGAACGCGTCCGCTGTCCAAGGCTCTTGATAAAATCGAACATAAGTTTCGCCGTCGAATTTGTGAGCCTTTTCGGCGTCCCACACAAAAGACGAAGCGAGGCGAGGATCTTGAGTGAGGCTTCGTGCCCAATCCCAGAGTGGCCGAACGTAGGTATCGTAAGTCTTGTCCTCGTCTTTGTATTTGATTGTGACGGTACCTCTCACGAACTAATACATTCAAGTTGAATTCAGCTCTCGGTTGAAAATAACTTACTTCAGTGCATTTATGCGAGGCCAACTCCCACAACTCATCCAATTCACGTTGGCTAGCCAGTGTAAAGTCTTGCGGATTAGCGTTACAACGTTGGATAAGAGATATTAATGTCTGTGTTGAATCCTTATTCAACATGTTAGTTTCGCAGAATTCCGCAACCTCAAAATCCAACTGAGAACGGCACGGGCGCCATGGCTGGCTATCTGCAGGTTCTGCACACTCGGGCCTGCGCACAAATTCTTTGAAGGATTGGAACTGAGGCGGGCATTTACTGTGCGGATGGAATACACATTTTATTTCTGGCTCTTCTGCCTCCACGAGACTTGGCGCACATTGGTTTGGGTCGTCGCCAGCAGGAGGGCCGTCGTCATTGTTTAAAAGGTCATCCTGCGGCGAATGATAATCCAAATAGTCTGGGTATGCGTGGTCTGGGTATGCGTTAGAATCTCGAGAATTAAACGACGCAATAATCCATACCCTTAGCAAGGATATCATGTTTTTCTCTGCTTTTATATCTCACTCTGTTGGTCCAGGCCTCGCATTTCATCCTTCTCAGTCTTTGCTTGCCGCTGCTCTTCATAATCGCAGGGCCCCAGGAGTCCGAGCTCTCCCTCTATGGCATCGAGTCCCCCCTGGCTTTCTCGCCATCCCTTCTCCCATATCTGTCTTCTCTGCCAACCATCCACTGCCCGACGAATTCTCTTATTAATTGTTTCAAAAGCAATACCAGCGGTCATTATCACGGCAAGCGCACGCAATACGTGCTCATCGACGACGACCTCGTCCCACACGCCGCGACCCAGCGTAAATTGCGCGCGTACGCTGCGCAATTGCGAGGCGTCTCTGCATTGGAATCTACGCCACCGCAGCCTGGACACACGCTGTTCGTATTCGGTGCCCCACCCCCAGCGCACCCCACACTCCTACACCCATGCGCGCCGTTTTCCTCCCCCTTCGCTTCCACCTCCTTGACAGCAGTGTACGCTGTCCTCCCTCTGTCACGCCCTGCACACCGCCGCGCACCCTCCTCGCGCCACCCCAGCACCATCACGTCGACGAGCGAGTACCTCCGTGCACTGACGAGCGGGTATGCGCACGCAGGGGCGCCGAAGCGGTTCATCCATCTTGTGGGCCTGCTATTGGATCTGGCGTTGGATGCAAGGGGTGGAAGGGGGTGCTGGGTGCGGAGATGGGCGTCTTTACTTCTCTTCTCCACCTCGACAGTGTCCACCTCTACCATATACGCCTCCTCGTCCTTTTGCACCCTCGCTTCCATACCGCCCATCCGCATCCGCATCCACCTCAACAGTGACACTGAAGCCGAAGCCCAAATGCCTCGCAAGCATGGCACCCTGCCCCCATCCCCTGAAGCCCCGCCGCCTGAAGCGCACACGCACTGGGGCCCGCTCATCGGCATCGCGCAGGGTGTGCAGGCCGTCGAGCGTGTAAGGGGGAGCGGCGGGTGGGGCGGGTGATGCTCAAGCGGGAACGGGAGGGTGGATACAAGTTTGGGGAGGGCTATGCAGGTGGGGTGTATCAGGGTTATGCGGGGGAGATGGAAGGATACGGATATGTGTATGTGGGCGGTCCTGGTGCGGATAGCGTGGACACGAACATCAGCAGGATGTATGAGGTCGTTGAGCATGCGGACGGGTGGGACGTTGTCCATGAGGGGCGTGGTGTACACGGGTGGGCAATGGAGGGGATGGGGATGGGGATGTCGATGGGGATGTTGATGTCGTGGGCGATAGCGAGAGTATCGGTGCGTTTATGTTTTTTCTTTCTTTCTTTGTCTTTTTCTGTCCGTTCCTCCTCGATCCGCTTTCAATCCTATTCTCCCTACTTTCGTCCCTCATCCTCATTCATTTTCTCCCCCCCAATCTCGTTCTTCCTTACGCGTTGCTGACTCCACCTCATTTTCAGACAATCCCCTTACGGGGGAAGTCACGGCGGTGTGATTGTGAACAGGAGCGCGACAAGAGGAGGGACCGGGAGAGGGGGCAGATCAGTATTTTGTTTCGACTGAACTGACCTGAACTCAGCGACCATGGCATAATCTGCACACTAGATAACCCTGTGTACTTACTTGACCCGCGTCAAAGGCAAGACCATGCACCGTCTCAACTGTTCTGCATGCCCGAGAACCATCACTTTCGACCCCACGGAGTACCACTTCAAGCTCACCCTGCTCAAAAACAATTACTAGAGATGCGTACCTGCAGCAGAAGGGATTCCTCGAGGTATCTGATTCAAATAAACAGATTTTCTAACTTATATTGATGCATTTGTCTTTAGATCACCCTTCACGTTACACAGGGGGCATGCCCCGCCGCTTAAAATCTATAAGCCGCAGCCGCTTATAAGCGGCGGGTAACCCGCAGGTGTCTCGCTTATTGATCGCAAGCCTCCTGTTTGCCTCGTGTTGTTTTGTAATAGGAATTGATTGGTTGTGAGTTCGAACCTGAGTGGTAGCATCCTTTGTGCAATGTTGTAGATATATTGTAACAACTTGAACAATGCAGAGGTAGGACTGTAAAGATGTCCAAAAAATCACCGAACCATAGTATGTATTCTCAGTTGTTCCTGGGTTTTTTCTTACAACAGCATGTTTGGGTGTTTTCCCAACAATTCTCGCTAATAATGCCAAAGGCACCCACTTGTACAGCAGGGCACTTGCTGCATTGTACAGTCCAAGAATCATGCTGAGAAAAAAATCCTGCTGGATGGGCCACACCACTGCTGCTAACTGGTGAAATATTCGTGAAAACAAAACTCTGGGGGCGCAAAAGCACCTTAAAGAATCCCAATAATGTGCACAAGAATGTGCATATATGGCTCTGTGATCCTCGTAGTACCAATAATATTTTTTTGCACTTACCATGCAATTACAAAATATAGACAACACTGCAAAAAGAATGCTGCTAGTCGGGTTCGAACATACAGCACATCAAATGACATTATACATGAACATGAGGCAAACATGAGGTTTGCCATCAATAAGCGAGACACCTGCGGGTTACCCGCCGCTTATAAGCGGCTGCGGCTTATAGTTCTATAAGCGGTGGGGCATGCCCCCTGTGTTATGCAAGATACGAACACAGGGTTTGAGCTCGCGATGGAGACTTGGCAGGCGACCACAATCCCAGAAATGCTGTCGAAATTTCATATGATGAGTTCAAGGCATTTGAGATTTGCGCCGCGAGCTATACCCCGAGATACAAGGGCTCGTCAGCAGTACACTGCCCATACACAAATCAGGTGTACCTTTCCGAGTTCAAAGGCAAGCTCAACCCGCTTTTGCAGCTGGCAGAGATCGGAGCCGTGGCGTCGGAGTTACCTGCGCCATGGTGAAAACTGTATTGGACTAGACCGAGTAGTTAAGCCACTGCTGGTCCAGGTAAGGGATCGCGTGCTTGTAAAATGATTAACTTAGTTTCTGTCAAAATTCACATTTTGGAGACTGCGAAGACCATGTCCTGGGCCGGATATCTTTGTACGTCTTATTGTCTCTTTGTTTCCATCTCCTTCTTACACTCTTTCCTGATAGATCCATTGGCATACTTGACCGCCAATATCACTTGTTTCACCTGCATCCGACATGCAGACGCACCAACCCTGAAGTCATGACAAATGTACTATCCCCATCGAACAACCCTTGCAAGACAGTTCCCATTTGGCTATTTGACACGATCATTTGGTATTTAAATGGTCTGTCTGCTTGTCCTTTGTCTTGACCGCCATGTCGAACTCTGATCGCGAATTTTTAGACTCCATTTCTCGCCTTTTCCAGGAGCCCAATCGTCCCTCTCCTGGATATCTCATTAATCCCAGCATCTCGGACGACCGGCGCCGTGGACTTACACTCGACGTGTTGCATGCCTTCGTTGAACCCAACTCCGGAACTGTTAGTGGAACCCCAACTGCTGACCCTCACAAGGTATGTTTTCTCATTTTGACCTTATTATACCTACCGTATTAAATATAGGTCTGTGTCACTCTCGCCCAAAACCTCAAGGAGAAACAAACCAACCTCATGCGCCAATATGAAGATCTCAGTAGTGGATACAAAGAGCTATACAAAGATTATCAAGCTCTTGTTGCCGAGTACGAAACATTCCTGGCTGAGGAAGAACACTTACAAGAGTGCCTCCGCACTGCCCTGTGAGTAACAGTATTTGCGCATGCTGTAGGATTGCCTAAACAATTTCCTCAAGTGAGCAGCTACACAAATTCCCGCCTATCTGCATCATTGACACCTGCACGTGTATGCACAACATCGAAGTTCAGAGACCTGTACCGATCATACACATTTCAGGCAGCGTTGTAACTCAGGTTGCACAGCATGGCCGTCATTGCTAGTACTTGTCGAATGTTTCCGAGTAGCTGGGGAAATTTAATTTTTGGTATCGCCAGTCAAATTAAAGTGGTCTGAGTTGAGCGGAACTTCAGCCGAGGTTCGCATATTGTTGGCGTGACGACACCCATTTACCCTGAAAGTCTCCAACAACAATCATCCCTGGGAGGTCCGTTATGTAAAATAAACTTTCTGGTGAGAATTTCACCGTCTCTGAGTCTTGCGCCCACCGTCTTTCTCTCATGTCGAATGCTACAGACAATGATGTTGAGGATGAGCTGCACCTCCAGCCCATTAATCACAATGCAACTCGTGATGAGCCCATTGAGGTGTGCCTGTTTTAATTCTCGTCAGATTCACGCTGACTCTGACAATTCTGCGCAGGCCCTCAAAGCTTCCCAGCTCTCTGTTGTGAAGCTCCTTGCAGAAAACCGCCAACTGCGATGAAAGGGTTGCTCAGTATCTACAACAGGTATACTAGTAAGCTCGAACCCAATGGACAGAATGCAGTAATACACTTATTCCCTTAGAATAATGTATTAGACCACAACTATCAACTGAATATGTCTCCTTTCCTCCTTGTTGAACGTCTAGATGATGTCCAACGAGTTACAAGTCTTTAGGACACTTTAGAAAGGTCCAAGGAACACTGTTTAAGTTTTCCTGTTGCTGGTTGCTTTGTGGATTACTCTAAACCGAGCTTTCCCCAAAGTGCGCAAACTAGCAGAATTAAGACTCTTGGGTAAGAGTACTCTTTTCTACAAGTGGTTTTTAGATACAAGCTTCTCAGCTTTGCACACAGAACAACACTGGTTCTGGTAGCCAATAATCCAACAATCCCAATGACTCTGACAAGACCAATAACTCTGACAAGACCAATAATCTGACAATCCCAAACTAAAATCCAACAGTGGACGTTAATCCAAAGGCAACAATCAACTCTTTATAAACTTGAGACTTTAAACACAAACTCTGAGAGTATTGGTTTTATGCGACAAGCCCTGAACCGGACGACCTGAGACGAGACAGATGCTGTTTAGGCACTGGCTCCAGCAGGGACTCCCAATTCAGTGCTGTACCGTTCAAACCCGTCCTCCTTGTATACTGTACACTAAAACTCTTACACTATGGTGATTACACTACCGGGTATACATGTGTTAGTCCTGGTAGCTTAATCGGGTATGCACGTGTCCGCGTTTTGTATAGGATCTACTGATCTACCCCTACGTTTCCGATCGTTGCACGCCAACCTTTAATCCGCCGCATGCTAACCTTGGATTATTAGTTAAAACGCGTCTTTGGTGTCCCCCAAACAGGACCTTCAGATTCAGAGAGCGTAGGACTCTAGCTTTCGATAGAGCCTCCAACCGTCCTAATCCGCCAAGTGGTTACCGAGTTATATCACATACTCTACCGATCTTAATTAGGAACCCCGTTTTGGGTTGGTAACATTGATCGGTTTAGTAAGTGACCAGATTAACCGTTGCCGGTTAATCCGTCCCGAGCCGACCTCATCACGTGACTCGTCGCGCCGCGTCAATTACGCAAAGTCCCCACAACAAATGGCTAAACCCATGGTTTAACATAGCCGTCTTTTGGTACGAGCCCTCAGAGTGGATGCTATTTTATATTCCCTGCCTTGTAGGCCCCACTGTAGTCTAAATCTCGAAGATTGACTAGTGTATAATAAATCTGTTGGTTTAAGGAGCTAAACCAGTATTTGTGTTTCTGGTCAGTCATCCTTTCGGACAGACTCGCTATGGTCCTTCGTGGGTTAAGCCTATGGATAACCATTTGGGACTCATGTTACCCCTTAGATGTGCATAGAACATAATAAAATCGCAAAATTGCACCTATTTCACTAGTGTTCCATTTTCCGGCTTATCAGCGAACGGAGAATTCAAACCTCTTGGCTAATTCCTCCAAAAAAACGATGCAATAATGGTTTGAACAACAATTTATTGGGATACAAGAGCGAAGTTCTTCGCTTCGCCAAACACTTTCTCTTTACGCGAGCGCTCTTTGTCCCTATTGCAGCGTTCCAACCAAATACGATCCAAATGCCAGAAGACCCTGGAAACTGTTTCAAAAACAACGACACTTACACCCGGAGCATCACGTCAGCACTTTACATAGATATTCCTGAAAAATTCCACTCTCTGTTGGACTACCATGCATACGGAAATTTTGGAAAGGATGTGCGTTCTCCCATTCCATCAACTGCGACTTTACAAATCTTCCCTATTATTACGCACACAGTTCATCCGTGAGCATGGGGACAGGCGTTCAGCTCTGCTTGGGGTGATCCGCAAGGCCCTTCCAGTCATTTTGAAAGGCCACGGGATGGACTCGGGCCTCCTCACTAATGCCAAAGCCGATCGAAGCAAAGACACTGTCATTCATCGTCTTCTACGCTTCCCCGCAGAGTGCAAGGCCACCCTCTACCCTCCTATTTTGTTCCCCGGTTCAACACGAAACATGAACGAGGTATTCATGGGACCAATTATAATGGACGTGAGTAGTGATACTTACATGTGGATTATTTTTGGGCGTAGCTAATCTAGCATTTGAAGATCCACCGTCTAATGTATTTTGGGCCTTCCAGTCTTATTCTTGGGAGTAAACCGGCGCAAAACTCCCTTGGCATAAAGCTCGGTTTCCACGATGTTACGGAGTCATCAGTCTCGGCAGCAGCGATATTGGTGAGTTCTTTACTCTGCTTTGTCATTCATATGTAATGACCAGTTGTAAGACCTGTTTCGTCTTGTCGACAGACACAGAGTGGGCCGCTAAGGGCGCTATCTCCAAGATAGAGTGGGAAGAGGAATACCGTGCTTACCACAAGATGCTAGTGTGCAACTGACACCTCCCGCATGTCAAAGCCATCTTCAGAAAAATTCACAAATTTGTTTTCGCCGGCACCATGTCTTCACTCGCAACTGCATCCAACTCTGATGCAGATGAAGATGACGAATTGGAGGACGCTATCAGTGATGCATTGAGGAGATTTGAGTTGGGGATGGATCCAGATGGCGATGATCTTGCCCAATGCGATGGGGGCAACCTTGGTAACGGGACCGGGCCTGATGTGGATGGTGCACCCGCACCTGAGGAACTGCCTGTTGTAGGCGGTGCACCCACGCCCAAGGAACCGACCAGGGAAGAAGGGGCTGAAGAGGAGGGAGCCGAAGAAGTCCGTGGTCCCGCCCGACGTCGCACTGGCACTCGGAAGGCGAAGCAGCGTAAACAGTAGTTAACTGATAGCGGTAGAATTTGTCAAGAATCAATTCAGAGTTTTCTTTTTTTATTAGAGGTCCAAGACTCCGGGGTGACATGTATCAACTTGAATACCCCCTGATATAAAGGACTGCCTGGTGCAGTTGGTTATGCTGGCTTCATAACAGTATTGTGTAATGCACTGGTTGCAGTCAATGGTTCGATTCTCAGAGCCAGCAAAACATCTCAAAATGTTGAGAATATCACATAACGAGCCTGGCTGATTACATTTTTTTCACCCTCAGTCAACAATCCCAACCTGATGTGCCATCTTTACATTACTTGACCTCATCTTATCTTCTCAACCATACACTGGTTGAGCATTTCAAGGTTTTCGGTGAAAAATGTCCATTTTTTTTCACCCATTTTTCACTGAAAAAGTGGGTGAAAAATTCAAAACTTTTTCAGCACTTTTTTGAGTGAGAATTGAAGTGAAAAATTTGAAACAAAATTCATGACTTTTTCAGCAAGATTAACAGCAACAATTCATGCAAGTTTTAGGCTGAAAATGAGGGTGAAAAATTTAAAACCTTTTTCACCACCATTTTCACTGGAAAGAAGACAGTAAAAAGTGTGAATATTCTGGAGTAAAAATGGTATAAAATTGATAATTGTTTTCACACATTTTCCACAATTTTTAATTGGCCATTTTTCACTGAAAAATGAGGTGAAAAAGTTACAATGTTTTTCACTACATTTTCCAGTGTAAATTCAAGTGAAAACATTAAAATATTTTCCAGATATTTAATTGCTCGAGTATTTCAAGTTTTCTGGTGGAAATATTGGTGAAAAGTTACAATGTTTTTCACCACTTTTTCGAGTCAGAATCCAAGTGAAAAATTTGAAACAAAATTCATGACTTTTTCAGCGAGATTAATACCAATATTTCATGCAAGTTTTGGGCTGAAAATGATAGTGAAAAATGTAAAACCTTTTTCATCACCATTTTCACTTGGAACAAGAGTGTAAAAAGTGTGAATAATCTGCTGGAAAAAATGGTATAAAATTGATAACTGTTTTCACACATTTTCCACATTTTTTTATTGGCTGTTTTTCACCGGAAAATAGAGTGAAAAACTTATATTGTTTTTCACCACATTTTTCAGTGTAAATTCAAGTGAAAACATTAAAATATTTTCCATGCATTTTCCGCTGGGAATTGGAGTGAAAAATGTGAAATGCGGCTGAGGCAGTTGTTGGATGGATTTTCGATGTGAGGGTCACAATGGATGCGCATGGACCATGGGCATCCAAATGAAGACAAAAATCACCCTTGCCACTCACTGCGGGGCTATGGTTTGAAAATCCAAATTCCAGGCAGAAATAGGCATACAAACAGGTATTTAAATTCTGCTGAGGCCATCTGTGGATGGATTTTCGATTTCAGGGTCACATCAGATGCGTATGGATCATAGGCATCCAAAAGAGGACAAAAACCATCCTTGCCACTCACTGCTGGGCTGTGGGTTCGAAAATCCGGACTCAAAATAGCGTAAAATGGCTACTTCTACTGGTATTTAAATTCCGCTGAGGCCATGCATGGATGGATTTTCGATTTCAGGGTCACATCAGATGCGGATGGATCACAGGCATCCAACTGAGGGCAAAAAACCATCCTTGCCACTGACTGCGGGGCCATGGTTTGAATATCCGAATTCCAGTCAGAAATAGGCGTGCAAACAGGTATTTAAATTCTGCTGAGGCCATCCATGGATGGATTTTCGATTTGAGGGTCACATTAGATGTGTATGGATCATAGGCATCCAAATCAGGACAAAAGCCATCCTTGCCACTCACTGCGGGACCATGGTTTGAAAATCCGAATTCCAAGCAGAAATAGGCATGCAAACAGGTCTTTAAATTCTGCTGAGGCCATCCAAGGATGGATTTTCGATTTGAGGGTCACATTAGATACGCATGGGTCATAGGCATCCCAGTGAGGACAAAAATCATCCTTGTCACTCACTGCGGGGCTATGGTTCGAAAATCCAGACTCAAAATAGCCTAAAATGGCTGTTTCTATTAGTATTTAAATTCTGCTGAGGCATCCACAGATGGATTTTGTGCCAAGGATGGATTTTGGCCTCATTTGGATGCCCATGATCCATCCGCATCTGATGTGACCCTCAAATCGAAAATCCATCTGTGGATGGCCTCAGTGGAATTTAAATACTAGTAGAAACAGCCCTCTTAGGCTATTTTGAGTCCGGATTTTCGAACCATGGCCCCGCAGTGAGTGGCAAGGATGGTTGTTGTCCTCATTTGGATGCCTATGATCCATGCGCATCTAATGTGACCCTCAAATCGAAAATCCATCCATGGATGGCCTCAGCGGAATTTAAATACTAGTAGAAACAGCCATTTTAGGCTATTTTGAGTCCGGATTTTCAAACCATAGCCCCGCAGTGAGTGGCAAGGATGGTTTTTCAATACCAGTAGAAACAGCCCTTTTAGGCTATTTTGAGTCCGGATTTTCGAACCATAGCCCCGCAGTGAGTGGCAAGGATGGTTTTTGGCCTCATCTGGATGCCTATGATCGATACACATCTGATGTGACCCTGAAATCGAAAATCCATCCATGGATGGCCTCAGCAGAATTCAAAGACCTGTTTGCATGCCTATTTCTGACTGGAATTCGGATTTTCAAACCATGGCCCTGCAGTGAGTGGCAAGGATGGTTTTTAGCCTCATCTGGATGCCTATGATCCATACGCATATGATGTGACCCTGAAATCGAAAATCCATCCATGCATGGCCTCAGCGGAATTTAAATACCAGTAGAAGTAGCCATTTTACGCTATTTTGAGTCCGGATTTTCGAACCCACAGCCCAGCAGTGAGTGGCAAGGATGGTTTTTGTCCTCTTTTGGATGCCTATGATCCATACGCATCTGATGTGACCCTGAAATCGAAAATCCATCCACAGATGGCCTCAGCAGAATTTAAATACCTGTTTGTATGCCTATTTCTGCCTGGAATTTGGATTTTCAAACCATAGCCCCGCAGTGAGTGGCAAGGGTGATTTTTGTCTTCATTTGGATGCCCATGGTCCATGCGCATCCATTGTGACCCTCACATCGAAAATCCATCCAACAACTGCCTCAGCCGCATTTCACATTTTTCACTCCAATTCCCAGCGGAAAATGCATGGAAAATATTTTAATGTTTTCACTTGAATTTACACTGAAAAATGTGGTGAAAAACAATATAAGTTTTTCACTCTATTTTCTGGTGAAAAACAGCCAATAAAAAAATGTGGAAAATGTGTGAAAACAGTTATCAATTTTATACCATTTTTTCCAGCAGATTATTCACACTTTTTACACTCTTGTTTCAAGTGAAAATGGTGATGAAAAAGGTTTTACATTTTTCACTATCATTTTCAGCCCAAAACTTGCATGAAATATTGGTATTAATCTCGCTGAAAAAGTCATGAATTTTGTTTCAAATTTTTCACTTGGATTCTGACTCGAAAAAGTGGTGAAAAACATTGTAACTTTTCACCAATATTTCCACCAGAAAACTTGAAATACTCGAGCAATTAAATATCTGGAAAATATTTTAATAGGGGCAGTCAGAGTAGAGGATTAAGGAAGGATTATGTGTCGGGATTAAGGTCTGGTTCTGGATTTATTTTAACGTGGGAGAATCCATCATTCTCATAATCCTCGAATCCCGTATAATCTCCTCCAGAGGAGATTCGAAAAGGACTGTGATTATGGCAAGGATTCTGGGTGGATTATGGCTTTGGGCATAATCACGGATTAAGCCTTTGTCCATAATCCTTCGCCGCAATTCTGGGTCGGTCAGAGTAGATTTGGATTATGCTGTGATTATGCTTGGATTATGAAGGATTATGGGCATTCGAAAATTCCATAATCCATGCTGAATCCTTGCTTTAATCCCTCCAGAATCCTCTACTCTGACTGCCCCTAATGTTTTCACTTGAATTTACACTGGAAAATGTAGTGAAAAACATTGTAACTTTTTCACCTCATTTTTCAGTGAAAAATGGCCAATTAAAAATTGTGGAAAATGTGTGAAAACAATTATCAATTTTATACCATTTTTACTCCAGAATATTCACACTTTTTACTGTCTTCTTTCCAGCGAAAATGGTGGTGAAAAAGGTTTTAAATTTTTCACCCTCATTTTCAGCCTAAAACTTGCATGAATTGTTGCTGTTAATCTTGCTGAAAAAGTCATGAATTTTGTTTCAAATTTTTCACTTCAATTCTCACTCAAAAAAGTGCTGAAAAAGTTTTGAATTTTTCACCCACTTTTTCAGTGAAAAATGGGTGAAAAAAAATGGACATTTTTCACCAATTTTTTCACCGAAAAACTTGAAATGCTCAACCAGTGTTACTAGCCCTTATCATCCTAGTGAGTCTTATCCTGTCTAAAATACATATAATGTGAAGCGATCTTATAATGTTCTTTCATTTTATCAGGACAACATAAGCGGGCCGGTACCCTACGGCATTATCAGGCCTTATCAGGCCTTATTGGCTCCGGCATGTTTTTCCGACATACCAGAAGACATCAAACGAATGGTACTCGCGGCACACAAGTACAACCTAAAATTCACGGCACTGTCCATCAGCACTGATATAAAATTGAACTTGCCCATCTGGAAACACCCGGGCACTCACAAAGAGCACTACAAAAATGCATGTCTGCGAGATACAGCAACATACCTCAGGTTAAACTATGGAATCCAAATTGTTCGAGATGCTCTTACCATCGCAAATCGGAGAACAGCACTCATTCGAAATCCCCAGGTGCTAAATCCATCGGGGATCGGGCGTAAGAATTGTGGCTGCCATCTTGTTACCATGACCGAATGCAATTGGGTTGCAAAATTCCGGGACAATGCATCGAAACGGCGAAGATGTTGATACACAGTATTCATCCAAAATGGAACCCAACGATAGGGAACCCTGATTTGAACGAGGAGCTCACCTCACGAATGCAATAAAAAGCCACTACAGACCGACCAAATAACGGTGTTTGATCCATCTCTTACTTTGTCCAACATGGCAGATGGCTTTCGGATCTTTGCTTTTGAGGAATCACTCCACGAGATCGCAACGAGGAGATCTAAAATATTTGGGACCCAACCGACTCTTATGACTGTATTTATACATGCACGTGTTCTCTGTGCAGGCGATTTTTGAACCCCTACTTGAAGTTATGATCAAGACAGTTACAGATAATACTCAACAAAATGAGACGTTGTCAGTCACTTTTGACCGACCGGAAATACCACTGACTTTTTCATTGGCTCTATTGGGAGGGCTACTGTTTGCACTACAGAATACGCAAAGGAATGTACCACTTCTCATTTTCTCCTCCTCTGAAATTCTAGCACGAACTCTGGTGAAAGAGAGACCCAAATTTGAAAATGACATGTTGCGCCCGAACTTTAGAGTATTGAAAGCTGTGTTTGCGGCACTGAATGAAAGAGTTGCCGGCATCCAATTCAAAAAAGTAACAGATAACCAGGCCTAACTCCCAACACATACTCAAATGCGAACCATTGAACTTAACACAGAGATTGACCTCATGTTCGAGTGCCCAGGAATACCCTTATCTCAAGGGTCCCAGAAATTGTTTACTAAAATTATATGGAGATTACGTCCCAAGAAGGACCGAACATCTATCTTTGTGAACCTGGATCGCATACGATGCTCAGTCCAGGAAATTTCCCACTACACCCCATCAGACGAGATGATTTGGAAATGAACTCGCTCCATGACACTACAACGCTTGATGCGGGAATTTTTAGTCCATTCACAATACATTTAGAGTGGGGGACTTTTGGCTCCACATCGATACATTGGAAATACGAGGACAATGTCATTTTTGTAATGTCCCAGAAACCCTCAAACACATAGCTATGGAATGTAATGCATCTGGCCAAAAATTAATTTGGAGCCTTACACAGCAACTGTGGTACAAGAGATACCCCAATGGCCAGACATGAGCTGGGGTCTCATTTTAGGCTGTAACCTCGTGAGATTTAAATCAGATAATGGTACATTCCTTCGCGCGAAGGGGAGAGTATTTGCTATCTTAGTGTCCACTGCATGGCGTCTTATATGGAACCTTCGTCATGGCCGAGTTATTGTAGATCCGGACCGGATTCAGAGTACATCAGGAATGCACAACCAATGGTTGAAGGCGATCAATGCAGCGCTATCGTCTCCTCACTGATGGAATAAAATTTGGACCACTGGCACTTAAGAAACAACTTAGAGTGGCCTACTTATGGACGAAGACTCATTGCCGGAAGACTGGACACATGCACTGCGTTGAGACCCTCCGTAGTCAGACCCTGACGCCCTTCACGGAGCTCGGACTACCTGTGACTTACGTCTGACTACGGCTGTAGTCAGACGTAGTAGCCGAAGGGTTTGCCGCCTTCACGGAGCTCGGCTTACGGCATGTAGTCAGGCCGTGCCTACGTCGGCCTACGTCTGACTACCTTGTCCTACCTCTTCCTACCCCGCGTAGGCACAGCTCGTCCAACCTTTCCTCACCCTTTTTTGTTATTTCCTTGTTAATCCACTACTCAGACCTCTTCGCCATCTGCAGTCCTTGTCTACGACCCTGGTCCCTAATTTAGATGAATGACATCTTGATGCGGACCGTTGCTCCGATGCCAAGTCCCACTGACCCCAACGTTATTAGTGACTTGCGATAACTCAACAACACTTATTTCATGAAAATTCAAGGCCAATAGTGCCAACTAGTCGAAGCCAGGCTGTGACTACAGACGTAGTCACAGGTAGTCAGACGTAGTCGCAGGTAGGACAAGGTAGTCGCATGTAGGCCAATGTCCATGCGACTACTTCCGTAGTCACACCCTCTGACTACGGGGGGCCTCAACGCAGTGATGATGGGTCTTAGTGGGTATACGGCCCATAACCGATAGACATGGAATAGGATAAATTTTCGAGCCAGACTGCCCTTGAGACTGCCGCCAGAGTCCCACACTGGTTTAAAATATGTGTGTAACGGCATTTCCTCCTGGACAAAATTCACCGACACCAACTGGCTAATATCCAGCAACCCAGCGGATGAGCTTCGAATGCTTCTGCAGACAAAGTCTCATTATCCCAAACACTCCAAACAAAAAAAAAAGCAGTGACGTGACCATGGCAGGCGTGACCATCAGCAATACATCATTGACGCGATCAATTTATTCCTCTTCTGTTCTCCCACACACGTTCTCCACGTCTCGGGCCAATCTCGGGCCTCATGCCTCAGGAATGAGTAGAGTTCGCCTTCGGATGGATATCAAGCCAAACTACAACCAGTCACGGACCGGCACAGGCCAAACACGGGCGCAAACTCAGCTACGTAGCCTACGCAGACGTACGCACAAACCCGGCGCCTTGACGAAAACACAATCTACCCCACCCTCGTTCCCTTATCTCGCGGCACCCAAACTATTAAGAACCTCCTACATGTTACGGCCCGGCTGTGTCTTCAATTCGTGACCTTTTTCGCCTTGTCCCGATCTCCTCGCGCGCGCCCGTGCTGTCGAGGGTTACCAGCAGTAACTCCGGATGAATGCTTTATTATACACCTGAACGGATTTGCACCACCGGGATTCAAACCCAATGCTTCGTTGTAGGACCTCGGCTATCTTCTCGCTACGGTGCCATCTGGCGTCTGCCAGTCTGCCATGCTCTCTACATTTCTACCATATATTCGCTTAATACTTTCACGATTCTGAGGCGCATGGGCGGGTCGTCTGCGATCTTCTGAGCGGTCTATTTTGCTTCGACAGGCAACGGTGTGCGAATTGTCGCGGTGCCGATCGGATCTATGTTCCCGGCATCAACCAAGTGACCCACCACAACTTTATCCCATACAGTTCATGTATTCTGGTGGCCCAGGGTTGGGCGCTCCGTTTCGGTCGAAAAAAACGAACTATTTTCCTTTAACGCTCGTTTTATCTGCTTGCCCCTCCTCAGGAACGCTGCCGGGATTGACTGGGAGTCTTGAGTTCTGCGAGACAAGTTTCAGTCGCGTCGACATGAGCTGCTATGAGCTGCTTCTTTGCGATGGAGTCGCCTCTAATCAGAGCGGGATAACGTCATCAGTGAGCCTGCTGACTCCAAATGGGCCCACCTGGGAACCCACGGGCCGGCAGGAACAACGACTTAAAAGCGCAAGAGCTTCGCATGCGAACCCGACACTGTGCTCCATCACCCAGTCCGCTGTCCGCAAGATGTCGACCCCAACAGAAGAGAAACCAGTGGAGAAGAAAAAGGGCCTCTTCCGCCCACACTCGCTGCGCGTGGGCGATCGCATCACGAACGCTTCGCAGTTGACACTCCGTGAGACACTGTGGCCGCTGTTCCTCGTCACGATTCTGTATTTCCTCTGGGTGCGTTGCCTGACTGTTTGGCTACATACCTCGCCGGAGTTCAATTAATCTGCAGGGCTTCGCATACGGCTACTCGACACCCTGAACAAACATTTCCAGAACACACTCGGTATCACGAGAACGCGGTCCTCGGGTCTGCAAGCCGCCTACTTTGGGGCGTACCCGCTGGCATCGCTCGGGTATGGTAACTGGGTGCTCCGCCACTACGGATATCGTGCGGTATTCATTCTCGGTACGCCTTGCTACGCGATTATCTGTTAACACTGAACAATGCCACCCAGGCCTGATACTGGAGGGGATCGGTGCCTTGCTGATGTGGCCCGCGGGTCTCAAGCGCTCATTCGGCGGATTTTGCGGCGCGACCTTCATTATCGGGTCGGGCCTTGGCTGCCTCGAGACTGCCGCGAACCCATATATGGCTGGTGTGTCCACCTGTCATGCTTTCATGTAATCCACAGCAAACTAATGAACGGGTCAGTTACGGGCCCGCCCAAATACGCTGAACTGCGAATCAATCTTGCGCAGGCAGTACAAGCTATTGGAACAGTTGTGGGGCCAGTGCTTGGTATATCGTCATTACGTTTGCCTCGAGAAAAATGAATTAATTGGCAGTGTAGGATCCTACGTGTTCTTCAAGGAGACCGGCGACTCTGTAAACTCACTGAAAACGGTGCAATGGGTGTATTTGGCCATTTCGATCTTCGTCTTCCTCCTCGCTGTACGTCAACCTTGGCTTGTAGTAGATTTTAGCTACTCACGCGTATTACCCATTGCAGATCGTGTTCTTCTTCTCCGTTATTCCGGAGGTCACAGGTCGGTTTCGCCTATGTCTTTGGCGGATAATGTCCTGAGAGTACTTTGAACAGACACGGACATGGCGCAGCAGGCTGAGCTCACCCACGTCGGCGAGGGCCAGGGCGAGAAGCCATTCTGGCAGCAGTGGAAGGTCTTCTATGCTGCGTTCGCGCAGTTCTGCTACGTCGGAGCCCAAGGCGCGTCTCGTAGAATTAACTTTTCCTCGTCAACCAAGCTAAATGCATATGCAGTCGCCATTGCCAGCTACTTTATCAACTACGTCACTGAGACGCGCGGGCACACTAGCTCCTCCGCTGGCGCTAAACTACTCGCCGGCGCGCAAGGGTGCTTCGCCGTTGGGCGGTTCTCTGGCTCAGGTGCGTCTCGCCCCGTTTCGGCCCACTTGAAGCCATCGCTGACCTGCACTCAGCAATCATGTCGCACATCCGCCCGCGCAAGGTCTTCCTCGCATATCTGACGATGGTGATCGTCTTCTCTGCGGCGTCCATCACGCAGCGGGGGAACACCGGCGTCGCGATGCTCATGATTACTCTGTTCTTCGAGAGCGTGTGCTTCCCGACCATCGTTGCGCTGGGCATCCGCGGCATCGGCCGCCACACGAAGCGCGGCTCGGGCTGGATCATCGGCGGCGTCGTCGGCGGCGCGTGCGGTACGTTTCGTTCCTTCATCCTATTTTCCATACACATGGAATGGATTTGATTCTGACGCGATGCGTGCAGTGCCCCCGCTGACGGCGAAGGTCGCGGACATGCACAACTCCACCGCGCTGGCTATGGTGGTCCCCGTGTGCTTCTTCGTCGCCGCGTGGTCGTATGCGATATGCTGCAACTTTGTGCCGATCTTCCGCGACGTCATGGACCGCGTTGGCGACTCTAACCTGGGCCTCGTCGGCAGTGCGGAGGAAATCGAGGACGTGCGAAAGGACCCCAGCATCGAGAAGGTTTGAGTTTGGAGGCGATGTCACCGTAGACTGTTGGAATGGGGAATGGCAACGTCCGGAATAAGATATACTTACTTACATGAAGCACGATTTGTATGATAGGTTACGATTGCACGTTTACTGGTGGAATCAATAGACCCAATATTGGGAGAGATATTAAATGAATCATAGAACTGGTATGAACTGGTTGTCACAGGGCGGCGTTCGCAAACAGTTGAAAGGTACATACATTGAGGACAGTCGCAGTGGTCAACGCCATTGTTCTGGGTTCTGAATTTCTCTGCGGGATCGTGTCCTCTGCCTAGGCGACTGAAGTTAGGTTTAACCTGAAAAGGTCCTGAACCCGCATGAGAACGTGAACTGTCGAAATCAGATTTGTCTTACAGTACCTTCCAGGGAGGCAAGCCACGACTTTATCGGTGCTAATCGCTCGTAGTGACCAAAAGATAAATTCGAACGATGTCACCTGTTGATGTTCCCCTGTTCCCAAGCAAACTGGGTCACGAGTCGTTTTGGTTGCAACTGGAATGGGTGTTGACCGGGCTTTCAGCATCCAGCTGGGCGGTGGCGCGTTGCCGCACCGAATCTAGCGGGTGAGTCTGAATCTCAAATTGGATTGCTGCCGGAGCGCAGAACTCAACGCCGCTCGATACATCAATCACTGATCTGATCGGCAGCTCTTTTGTTCGAATGTTCGGCCTCATCCGAACGACCGCCAAGAGTAAACGTCGCAACGGCTACCTTGAGTAAATTACCTCTCCAGTTTTCGCAGGCTGGCGTCGTGAGCATGACCCCAGCTGGCGGCTGATGGATACTGATGAACTCAAAGCTAGATATCCCAGCCGCTTAACAGACACGCCTTAAGAATACTCTATGCAATTCCGCCTACCTACCTACCTACTTACCTCCCAGTATCATTTCGCTTGCATTTGGAGAGTTTCATATGTTGGTTGTCGTGCGTAGCAAACCTTTATTGACTGCTCCCGAAATAATAAGCTCTTTAGGGGAGACTCCAAATTCGGTCATATCACCCTCTGGCCATCAGCCAACCAGCCCCGCACTATCCCCGCAGGCCTCGACTGGCCTTTCGCAGATATTTGAGAAGTGTCAACGTTCGAAACTTCACACCCCATTTGGGGCAATATGCAGGCCAATCTACCTGCACGTCCACACGCCACGCGCAGAGAACTCTTAGCACCGCCGTGTTTTGGAACTGGCTCCGACGGTGTTGTCCTTCGCTTGCAATAGCATGCGTTATCCCTGCAGCTTCAGACACGCATTCAAGCACAAGTAAGGAACAGTTAAAACCGAAAAGGGATAATATAATCACGGTAACCAGAAAAGGGACACACGGTCCCCGCCCCGCCGTCCTGTCGGGCGTCAATCTATCTATTGATGAATATTTATTTCTCTCGCTGACTCACGACGCAAGAATAAAGTGTATTCATGCCTATGCCCCCACACTGTAGCGCGATGACGGTAATGAGAACCGCAACACAATGAATCAGGACTGGCTGGCTATAAGGGCGGTACTCCGTCCCCGTACATTAGCTGTATGGCAATACACCGACGCTAGGCCGCATCGCCCTCGGCAGCTAAGGCGGCCCGCTCAAATCCTTGGTGTTATTCCAGCACACCGTCCCCGAAGCCTCCGTGCTAACTGTGACAAACGATCCGTCCACACCGGGAAGAAACAGACATTAGGAGCGGCGTCAGTATGCGGCACTGCACATCCTTCCGGTGCTCCGAATGCTCAGACCCGAGTGACCCCCAAAGACTTGTTGTTATAAAAATGTATGTAGATAAAACTGAATATAGAGAGCATCACCGACACTAGTACTTGTTATCCGCGATTTGGTCCTTCATTCCCAAACAGATCCGGCAATACCCATTGCCTAAGCGAGATTAAGACAGACTTGAAGTCGACAATCTGATTTTTCATTTGAATCATGAGGAATGCTTCCACAGAAGAGAAGACGGTCCCACACTGACCGAAGCTTTTTGTTCGGCGTATCATCGCCACCGAGGGATTTCTACGAAAAGAATCCAGCCATCTATACACGGACCATACGGTGTGGCCTACCTTCGAGCGTTTCCCGGTGACCTTCGCCTCCCGCTCGCCGGGATCGAAGACGTAGTCAGGAAGGGCAGTGCTGCATAAGTGACGGTGGATTATCAAAAATGCACTTTTGTACCACACAGAACCGAACGATACGGAACACGACAAACCTGCGAATATGCTTCAACACACCCCTCATCGAATGCATCCCCTTTGACCATCTTAACGAACTCGGCAATGGAATACGAGACGTCGAGCCGTCGTGGCCCAATGTCGCCGGCTATATATCAAGTACATAATTCAGTCCATTGGCCGATCGGCGACATGGACAGCGCCAGAGGGAACGGAAACTTACGCTCCTTGGGCCGCACCGCCAGCCCGACGAAGAACGCCGTAAAGTATATCGTGTGCGGGGCAAGCGCCCTGGCTGGATCACCGTCCGCATCCCCCGCATCCGCGAAAGCGGGGGACTGGCCCTGTAAAACCGCACGCGCCTCGTCTTCCGACGCGCACCGCACTATGCGGTCGAAGCCCTTCATGAACGGGTGTGCCAGCCGCAGGTTGTCGACGAACTCGAGCTTCATGACGAGGTGCCGCAGCCGAGACTCGACCGTGCCCGCCCTAATATTGCGGCAGCTCTAAAAAAACGAATGCCTGAAGGGAGAAAGGGTCGTGCATACCATTTGATCTGCAGTTGCGCATCGCGCGTGAGGGCGCTGACCTGGATGTAGTTGCGGTATCTGTGGAAGAAGTCGTGCTTGGAGAACAGCCCCGACCACGGGGCGGTGCCGGCCATGACTTTGTTAACGATATCAGTGCCTGAATTATGAATTCAGTAGGAGATAGACCGGGAAGTGGGCCGGAGATGAAACAGGCGGACCGTTCTGGATCTCCTCGCTGAGAATGGCCAGCGTCGACGCAGAGACGTTGTGCGTGGCGCACATGGATGGGTAGTTTGGTGTGATGATCGGCATGCGGTGGGTCCGGTCACTCTGGTATAACTGGAGCGAAGTAAGTAGGATCAGCGCTTCACATCCATCAGGCGAGCCCGCTCAGCCTTACTTGGGGGTTCCATACGCGCACTTGAAGCGAGCCCTCCTCGATCTGTTTGAGTAGGACAGGTTGCGGCCATTGCCTGCCGAAATCGGTCAGCGGCACGTAGATCTCGAACGTTTGGGGAAAGACCTGCCATTTTGCCATGACTGTGAAAAAGCGCTGCACGATGGCGCCGGCCACTGCGTTTGGGTACAGCTGACAAATGCGCGCGACCAGCATGGCCCATGCGACTCCACCCAGATACCCATGTACATTCGAATATATGGCCTTTCCTTGGCAGGGCTATGAGCACCGAGATCGGCGGCTTCAGAAACTTACGCTGAGCCCAGAGTTTTATGCAGCGCAGAGCGTCACGGAAGACCTGGGCATTAGGAACGAGACGGAGAAGCTCGTCGGTCAGGCGTGTACCTGCAGAACTCCGCGCGATTACGAAGACCGCACGTGGATGAATGAAGACTGCTTGCCGTTTATGCTTCTTACGACACTCTCGTCCAAGTTCTTGAGGACATTATTGTCCTTCAGCGACAAGTCTTCTGAAATTGACGACATGCCAATGGGCGCTATCTGAAGGTCCATGGGAATACCAGAAATCTTCGCCTTTATAATTGGGACAAAAGCTCCGGGGACGCCCTAAGCACCAGGGTTTGGCATGGAGAGTTGTCTTCTGAGTAGGTAGACATACCGCAACCTCAGTCGCGCCATCGATGGCGCGAACCATGGGCTCGAAGACGCTGAAAAAATCATCTCGCGAGACATGCTTGGGGACGACACAGACCGTGTCGATATCGGAGCCAGGCCCGTGCACGCCCAAGCGGTAGGATCCAGACGTAAATATCTTACCGCCTGCGGCGTTTGCGGCGATCTCGGAGAGACCCTTCGAGATAGATACTTCCCTGACGAACTTCTTGACGAGCGCTGCTACCCGACCGAGCACAATTTCTCTGCAAATGGGGCATCAGTAACTGAGTGGCACCGGGGACACGTGTTGCGCGGCGAGTCGGCCATGCAATAACTACCCATAGGCTAAACGAACGCCGGCGGTATAGATACCCAAGACGAATACATGTCGTAAAGCGCAATTATGAGGTGACCGACACAAAAGACTCCGTGCAGTGCCGCACATAGCCATGAACGGTTCGCACCTTCTACAAGACTCCTCCTTCGTCTCGAAAGTGTTCTGCCGCCGTAATTCCTCCATTAAAGTCGCCGTTATTTCTCGTTCTCGCTCAGAGGATGGTGCCACCGAAATAGGGGGCGTTACGCCCAGGTGCCTGCCGGTTTTGAGTACAGGCACGGTCCGCACCTAGGGAAATCAGACCCTGTCTCGTTCGCGGCCGTGACGCGGGGGCACCGGCGTTGACGCAGCAAACACGGTGGTGTGAAGATGGGTTGGTGCCACGTGTCGATGGCGTCGTCTCCATCAATCAACAACGCCAAACTCGCCTGATACACCATCTCTTCCTTCGCCCACAACCATCTACGCGAGTCACCAAGATTATCCAGATGCTTACCCAGTCAAAAGTCTATCAGTGAACGACTGCAGATCTTCGCTCTTCTTTCGACTTCGACACTCTCGACGTCGTTCCTCGAGTCCGATTGCCGCGGCTGCGCAGTGCATAAGTAATAAAATTAAATATCACAGTGCGGGTATTCTCGTCATGCCGCCTGTGGAGACTAATTCTTCCGGCATCCTGTAAAAGGAACGAAAAATAACGATTCCAATGGAGCCAAATAAGTCGGAGGCGGTACCGCGCGCGGAAGTGAAACTCCTCCGATGTCTTGTGCGTCTTGGCCGCTATTTTGGATGTACTCGAATTCCCACTGGGCGCTATAACGGCTTGTTCTGCCCGACTGTTCCCATAATCCACATTTGTCGTCACCTTATCTCCATCCTTTCGCCTGCGTGCATCGCCTCGTTCATCGATCCTGACGCCACTCCAGCCACCCGTTGAGAATTAGCTCGTCTTCTCGGACGATACCGACTCGGCGAAATCAAGTCGGTGCTTTCTGATGCATTTCCATTGTTTCTCCTGGTTTCTGTACGCCTAGAAACGGGAGCCATCAGGCAGTTTCCCGTTATTCGGACGGTAACACTGGATGCACATGCGGAGACCCAATTTCCGCATATTCACGGCAATGACCACTGGGCGCATACCGACAATTACCTTCTGGCGCGCGCGGGATTGCGTTATGCGCAAAAATGGTGAATCTGGATTCGACTGGCCGTTGACATTCCCTTTCTCGTGCCGTCCATCGCTCCGGTCATATTTGTCTATTCCGCACAGCTGATTTCATGTCGTCCACAAAGATCACATTCTGCCAGTTTGCTGGTCCTTTCAATTGTGCGGCCCGACTCGTTGATGGAATGAACTCATTCATATCATTGGCATTCTCAGGCTGCTCCGTGTGAAACGGAAACATCACATCCGACATTCCAGGCGCCAAAGGTCATTCGTCCACAATCATAGCTCCTGCACGGGACTTCGACGGAGGGAAAAACTGTCTTCGCGCTGGTCGCATTCGCCTCAAGTGCCTTCCTCGCTTTCATGCCTCGTTCTTCTTTCAAAATCCATCCACTCAGTCTACAGCTTCATCGCCAATCTGGGAAACTCAATGAAGCACATATTGATGCGTGATTCGTACCAGCGTTAGTGGCCGTTCGCGGCGATTTCTAATTAGAGGCATAGCTACTCTGGGGTCTGATGTTTTTGAGGCAGCCGGAAAGACGCCGACGCTGATGGGATAGACGGGACCAATATTACCTGGACCCCGACGGACGGCCCGGGCGGAGACTTACTTTACTCTGTGCTGCGATGATCCCGTCCAGACTCATCCTCGACCCTACTCGCTGCTGCATCAGCTTCTTCGCGGCCCGTAGATCCTACACCGGTCCCAGGAGGCCGGTAGCGAGGTACCGTACACGGTGAGCACCGCCCCGCAGTTTCTGAGTTTGCACCATTTAGGCTCGGTTTCGCAGCACGTGCCCGCGACACGACTGGAGGGCCCATCGTTCTTCTCCCGCTGCCGGGAAACGATGATGGTCGACAAACACATCCCATTTATTTCCTTCTTCGTGCGCGACTAAACACGTTATTTCCCACTCTGGACGAAATCCAGAAAAATGGTCGCTAAGAGGATATTTCGGTATCGGGAATCGCATGCGGTTTCATTGCCTCCTACCTCGCTCTTGCTTCACCGCGCCCGTCTGACTCTTGCGTCACAGGTTTGGCGGAAGGACAGACATGGCCTCTTTCATTTTCGGTATGTCAAAATGTCGAAATGATACGCTCGACGCCGCCGCCGCCGCGGTAGTTAAGTGACACTTGACGTCGTACCCGTATGGTGGAGGTTGGTTAAAGCCAAATGCTGTGCAGCAAATCCCATCCCTTCTTATTCTGCTCAGGTACTACAGGCACTATCAACTCCCACGCACATAATCCCGTCTTTCGGCCCACTGCATCACATGGTATCAATTTGTTCTGTTTTCGATTCAATTGTGGCGCCTGATGGGTTTCTTGAATAGCATCCACTCCTTCGTCATTGAATTCGGGCTAATGTTCCCTCCCTAGGCGAATGTCAGCGCCAGCGTAGTAACCCTCGCTTGTTTTCCGTGGATGTGGTACCTTTTCCCTCGGTCTCCCACACGTCTCTAGTCTCGCAATACGCCCATACCAGGCACTGGCTGCTGTGGAGTCTTCTTGTCTTCTCCCGTTATAACCCTGGATCCACTGGATACCTTGGAGTAAAAGTACGGGATGTGCCCTAGATGAAACCCGACGCGTCACCACAGCAAAGGAGACTGAATTCGGCCGAGTGGAAATTACCGATTGCCCCGGGCTCTGACTTGACCGTACGGCACGGTGTTTAGAGTTTCTTGTTGCATCAATACCATTTTTGCCGCTTAAACGCGCCGGGGTCCAGCTGTCCGGGGCTACCTTAGATCTCCGATCGCCTCATGGACAGATGGTTCCGCAATCGTTTACGGGCGTCAATCAGGGTCGTTTTCCGCTCTTCCTCCACAGCACTTATATATGAAGCCGTGGTGTCGCGGCAAACCTCCCAATTATTCACCCATGTCTCCGCATAGCGTTCTATTCAACTCCATCGTCGAACGGGAGGATCAGTCGAGAACCAGCTCTCCCACGTTGGGGATGCAGTCGGCAAGGAGGTCTTCCCTCCCGTCCTCCAGCTTGCGGTCGTCGAATTCATACTGGGGAGAAGGTCAGGGAGCGGTTCAATGTGTTTTCGGACATGGCTCATCACCACTAAGTACAGACAACACCCTTCCTTTACCTCATGCTGGCCGCAGCCGTGACTATACATATCCTCCGTATTCCGCAGCACTCGACGTCAATCCGTCGCGCTCTCCCAATGATTACAGCCGTCAGTCCGAATCGTCGAATCCAACGATTGACTTTTCTGGCCTCATCCCAATGTATGCCGAGCCAGGGTCGCCGGAGATGGATTCTCGCGGCCAGCTTCTGGATCTGTCGTACAGCAACGAGTGGCCGACCTCCAACGTGGCCCAATATGCTACGTTTCAGCGGAACAAACCCACCCTCTGGCACCCGTCCTCCGACGGACAGCTCCCTTCTCACCAATGGACCTCGTCGCTCGGAAGCGGCGGTTCCTTAGCGCAGCACTTCAACGAATATGTCCCCTCATCGCCGTACTCCTCTGCAACGTCATCAGCATCCTCCTCTCCATCGTACTTCCTCACTACACCCCCGCCTATATCCCACACTCCCTCTACCGCGTCGGGATCCCGCCGCGGCCATGCCGACCAAGGCACGCCGAAAAAAGAATGTTTCCACTGTCATGTTACCTCCACACCTCTGTGGCGCCGCGAACCCGCGACGCAGCGACCACTCTGCAACGCTTGCGGGCTCTACCTGCAGCAGCGCAACAAGCTGCGCCCACAGGAGCTCATCGACGCGGACATCGATGACGACGACACGCCGCAGATCCCCGACGAGGAGTACACGGGGCCGAAGTGCAGCCACTGTCTGACGCGGCAGACGTCTGTCTGGCGGCGCAGCAAGACGGGGCAGCAGGTGTGCAATGCATGTGGGGTCTACGCGCGTCTGCGCGGCAAGGAGCGGCCGCTCTCGTTGCGGCGTAACAAGATCAAGCCCCGGACGAAGCATTCGAGATGATGGGTGGAGTATGCCTGGAGCAGCGCTTCGTAGACTACTTCGCCGTATATTGTGATTTACCTAGTGCACCATAGTTATGAGTTCGATTTCTATACACAACCCAAGTCCTAAAATATAATATGTTGTACTCCTTTCAACTATAAATGTCAAACCGCTCCAGTTAGACTAGCGTAGCGCTGTCGTATCCTGGAGCCCTAACTCCCCCGACGTCTTCAAGCTGGACCTGCCTGCCTTCAGTCAAGTTGAAGCAGCGCACCGCCACTGGTGGTTCAACGCGTGCGCCGGAACTGTCAAAGTCAAAGTCAAAGCCAAAGCCGTCAAGCTGATAACAATCAGCGTGTCCAACAAATGCTTTCTCAACCGACGCCATCCAAATACCGATAGCGGAAGTTGGGTGGGAGGTGGCAAAATACGAGTCAAAGACTCGGAGTGGATATATTGCTTGTTGGCAGACGGACACAAATCATCAGCATCAGGAAGCACTGGGCGCGTGTCCAGAGCATAAGAAGAAATGGTGCCATTCTTGACCTAGTTGCGGTTTGGCCCGCGGGTACATGCGCGCACGGACGTCCGAAGGACCGAAGCGATGTGGGCGGGGCTGTGATTACCGGATGTTTTTCCCTGAGACGAACCAGCACTGAAGATTGTATGCGCAGCGGGCGGAAGGCACAGAGGAAATTCCCCCCCGATGTCAGTGGCTTCGTGGAAATTGCTGCTTGTCGCAGCCTAGACTCTGGAGCTATCGCCAGTCTTAACGGATCAGAGAGACAATCTGCAAATCCGGGGGTGGGGGTGATCACCCAAAACCGCAGACGCCGGAGGGATCGGCGCTGCTAAGAGGGAATTAGAGACCTCTTCATCCCGACGAGCTCGGCGTTTGAGATGTGAGGATGTATGTTGGCAGAATCCGTATGATACTTTTGTTTTTTGTCGTCATGATCCGCAGGGACGCAGGAATTTTCGAGAGGAACAGAAATAGTGCCTGGTGTTTCGTCTGTCGACCTCGTTGCGTAGAAGCATCAAAAATAACGTTCCCCTCGATTTGAGATTCTCGAGGTGCAACGCGGATACGAAGCCAGCAACAGACCTCAGCGTACCTTGTTCGGGCACAGAAGACGATGGTGGTGGGCAGCGCCATCGAGTCCGCCGGAGATTTTCGAGGCCTCCCTAATACAGGCAATAATACCATCGGGAATTCTGTGACAGATGGGACCTTAGGCTGATGGACCCCGGTGCGGTGCTAATGCTTAGATTCGTTGGAAGAACCGAGGGAAAGGGAAAATGAGTCTGCCCAATCCGGAAGACATCGCATGAGCTACCGACGACAGTCGCAATGGTTGAATTTCGAATTTATACTTATTTGTCGCTAAGCGGCAGAGAATGAGCGTGCACTAAATTCAGCCTTTCTCGGCAGCCTCCTTATTTTGGTTTGGTGGTCGGGACGCCCGGTTTATTCCTCCCCCCCCTGGCGGTGACGGCTGTGCTTGAGGGTGGCTTTGATCCACAATTTTAATGATCACATCCGCGACGTAGTTACGATGTCAGTACTGTTTGATTTAGCTTTGAGCCCCACCGATTTGTACATTTTTACTTTGAGATTATCATTCACTCGGCTGACTCTGTTGCGAATCCCACTGTCGAGGTTCAACCCACTTGCGGGCCGAGGCGCTACAGTTCACTGTGTCAGAGCTGCTTTACATCATATTTTCGACGCGCAAATCCGCTCTGGGACCTTGAATTCCACCTACCTGGAACTCCAAAGATCCTTCTGGGGAAATGATCTGGAAACAGTGTGGAATCGTGGAATATGAAGACACCCAAACCTCAAGTACCGGAAGGGAAGGGACGTATTTCGGAGTGGTGAGTGGATTTTCAATGTCCATGGCTCGCCAAATCCACTCAAATGTCCATAGCTCGCCGGTTACACCATGCTGGTCATTTGGAGTTAGCTTCCATGACATTTTCGACGTAGCTAGTTAGTCTCGACGGCTTGCTTGTATCCAATACGAGAAAAAGCTTCGCTCCTCGCCTGAGACTGTGCTCGTAACTGGTTTGGGCCCGAGGCAAATGTGGCGTCGGGATCGACCTTCGGCATCCGCCCATGAGTCACGCAGGCTAGGTGGATGGAAGAATCACTGAAGCCAACATCACAGAGGAGTAAACTCATCCGATTTGAGATATGTCATGGTCCAGGGTCTCAGTGCGAGCTGAATATAATCCACATGAACAGAATAACCAATCCCCTTAATGCAGAACTCAACCGAGTAGAGAATGTTTGATCGTGAATTCATTGGCATTCATATGTTTCACGAGTCTCATACAGAAGTTTTTTCAGCGTGAACTGACCGAAAGATATAGATCGTTGTGTTGAGGAAATAGGATATCCGGAAAATTGCCAGAATTCATGCAACTTCGGCGAGATACCACGAGCAAATCAGCTCGCAACATCTCCATCTAGAGAAGAAATCCCTATCACAGATATAGTTGATGGATGGCCCACCGGATGAAGATCAATATCCTGATTTTCATCTGACATATTCTTTCACTGGACATACATCGTCGTTTCCCGTGTCATTATCCAATTAGGCTGCGGATCCCCGATGCTTCCATGATGCTCGCAACTGAGATATATATCACAGTGGCAAGCCAACTTCAACTTCAGGCTGTTTTTTATTTCTGAAGGTTGTTGGTAAGTTTACAAAGGAGTAGGAGTTGAAAAGTTATCATCGAGGTTTCCCAATAATAAGCCCCCCCCCTCTGGGATTTTGCATCTCTGCTCGGCCACTGAATGTGTTTACCAACACCTCACTGCCGGAAACTCCGATCACGGATCAAATCCAAATTAAGACCCGCATCACAACACTGCCACTGGTATGCTCTTGACCTCAAAGTTGCCTCGAAGGACATTCTGTTTGATCCCTCGCAATCGAAATTTCCCGGTATCCAGAATCTCACACGGCTTTTTGCGGACGATTCTACACGAGGGACTCATATCAACGCTCATGGCTTGCTCATGGCTGGCATGCCGGATGATGCCGGTGGCGGCCCTGCATCATGCGCACTATGTATATGCAGTTACTGTAACGGTCGTTGGTTTTGATGCACCCTAATTTGCATTCAACGCAATCCCTAAGCGATAGTGGCTATCGCTCACACACGTTGCTCGCAATAATTCGGGTGCATGTTCGGGTGTAGATATCAACTGGAGGCGCTTGCGTCATTATAGGCTCTCGAGTCAGCTCCCGAATTCCGTCGGATTAATTGTGACCTTTCATCTTGGAATGCTTTGACGGGCTACGAGGTCAAGAAGCGTCAGAGGCTGTTGTTTCCGTTCCGATCGTTTCAAGTTACACCCGAATTTTATTCGCCACAATTTTTTTTTCGGATTCCAGCTAAGCGTGCATGGGGGCTGTTTCGTTCAAGCAATTCAGCAACCGGCCAGACTCCACCTACCCAGCTTCCCCAGTCGAAATGGGTGAGTCTTGGGCTTCCGTTCAATCTGTCGTTAATTTTGGTATTTAGGTTTTCTTCAGGAACTGGGGCAGCTGATTGGGAACGTGGGATGAAGCATTCATCGCCGCGAGGCTTGCCTCTGAATGATCAAGAAGATCCAGATGTGACCCTGTCCCAAACGATTGCTGGTCATTTACGGGACCGAAGGTGGACAGGATGACCCTTTATCGCCGCAAAAGCAAATACAAACGGTTTCCCACACGGTCTCCACTGAGCATTTCAAAGGTCCGATAAACCGCCAAGGCCACGATTGGTCGCAAGCCAGCGGTATAGTGGCTGGTATAGTTATCGCTCACTCGTCGGAGGCGAACACGAACACCGACATTCGTTTACGTGCGGACCCAACATGCGAATCCAATTGTCTCCCAAACCGGTGTGGCACGGCGTGAATGTGAATTTGATCCCCGACGCCGTCGCCGGGGCCAACGGACAGTTCGCCACCTTGGGAATAGGGCGCTCAATCTCGCTCCTTTGTTTTGATCTCATACCTTCAAAATGGAACCGCGGCGATACCGGGCATGCATGAGGTGTCCAGGAATGCCGTCGGTTCATCCTCTCATCAACGCTTTCTTGATTCGCAGTACCGGAACTGGATTTGGTCTCTCAACTTTTGGAGCTTCAGACATTTCGTCCCCCATTTCCGGTTATTTGTTCAGTCGCTCCCGCTTTAATGGTCTGGACCCGGGTTCGCGATTGCCGAACACAAATTTCCCTTCGTTGTGCGGTGTATGTAATCCCCGCCGAAGTTTCCGATCCATCCAGTAGTACGTGAAGACGGCCGATCATGGTCCACGCAGCAACTACCGTCCGCATGGAATTACATTTGAATTGGTTCGGCATCCCGAGTCAAGGGCCCAGCGTGAACTTCCACGCGATCCGCGGCGGCTTCAGCAACACAGTGTACTCTACTGTACTTAGATCCACCTGATAGCTGGTAGCACCACTTGAGTGGGGACTACACCTGTACACTCCACAAAGTTGAAGAGGCCTGAATATCTCGGCGTCTTCCTCAAATTGTTGATTATTATGATCAATCAATGGCAGCTGTGGTTCATAATCAATGCATCCCGAGATGGGCTTTGGGGGAGAAGTTCTGATCGCTTCTGAGATTAAAAAGCAATGTCGATTTCGAACGCTCTTGACAATCCAACCACGATGATCTGAATAACCAGTGTCGTACTCGAGAACCTCGACGCAAGCCTGGTGCTGGCACCCTCAGGTGCCGATGAAGAGCTGGATGGACTGGAGCCCGGCACTGACCCCGGAATGGTGGGCGAAGATGGCGATTTCGCCGTCGAGGACGCAAAAATTGACGAGGTAGATGTCGAGTTTCCCGGGAGGCCGACACAGGGCATGGCAAGCACGACATAGAACTCGTCAGACAGGCTACTGAGGCGGGCCCTGCCTTCGGCGGTGGGATCAGTGAAATTCATACGCAGCTAAAAATAGATGAGTCCCGTCATGGGTGCGTATACTGACGTACCTTCCATGTACCCGGGGTAAGAGTGATATTCTTCGTCGAATACACCACCATGCGCTCGTCAATTTGTGGTTGTGGCTGTAATAATGGGTAAGCCGTGAATGGCGCAAAATGGAAATCGCGTACCACCTGCTGCACGGCGGTGCTGGCACCAGTCCCCATGCTCACCAGCTCCAATGTCGCATTTATGTTCGAGGTCTGTGACGAAGCATTAATCTGTGGCCTTTGCTCACGGGGTTCGACACACGTCAGAAGAGGCGTTAACAATGCTGAGCGTCCCAGTGATGTTACCGTGCTCAAGATGCAGAGTATTTTGGAGAAATACAGCGCCGGCAGCGGGCATCGCGAGGCGCAGAGGACTGTATCCTGGATCGAAAACGCTCCGGACCGGCGTAAAAGCCGGCGTCGCGCATTGATACGAATTTGAGAGTGTGATGTTGATTGCCGCCGAGTAGGCAACTATGGTGTCCAGTGAAGTGGTGCCTTCGGAGATGGTGCCATTCATCCTAACGTGGTAAGAACCCGCAGGGGTCTTGCAGGTAATGTTCAAGGCAACGTAAACGGGTGAAAAATATCGGACGGACCGAAGCATGGAGGGCATAAGGAATGGAGTTGCCATTCTTCTGGCTGTATCCGACAGCTAGTGAGGTAAGCATTGTTTAGCGAACAAGGCCATGCAGCCGAACCGATAATATCTGCCACACTGCTGCTACTATCTGCCAAAGGACCAGACGATTTTCTCGCGACCGGCGCAAGGATGATACGGACACGTACCTGGCGATTTCCCGAACATCAGTTCCATCCAAATATTGCTGAACTGTACAACAACCAAAGCATCAGAGTCGAGTGCGAAATAACGAAAGAGTACGTATCATGACCGGTTTTTCCCACGAAAGCATACGAGAAAGCGGTAGCTTGGGTCGGGTCGACGATCATGTGTGGTGCAGTGATCGCTAATGTGTCCTGTGTTTGAGCATATGCAGAATTCACAAAGAGCGCGAGGTGAATGAGTGAGAGCATCATTAGTTCTGCGGAGGCGTGAGGCAGATAAGGAAGGGGGAAAGGGCGTACTTTTTAGTACATATATATATGGGTCTTCGGTGTCAAAAACCAGGGACAACAATGCATTACATCTGCCAAACAATTCGGCGCCGGCAAGTGCAAATATGGAACTCTGAGATGTGGCGCGGTGCTCGCCGTTGAAATATGCATAGTACATGGGCAACGGGATAAGGCCAATCGCAATCCTAATTTGCTTCTACACAGTCATCGCATCACCGGCGAAAGGATGGAAAGAACTATGAAGGGTTAATTACGGTAGGATCATATCAGAGAGGGGCGGAACGATTCCAACTTGGAAAGAACTCGCCGATGGGGTGCGGGACTCGCTGAAGGCATGAGAAGATAACTATCAGGGATGGATAGATGGTTGCCCACATATATATTCCGAAGCATACCAAGTGCACGGACATATTAGCAGCTAATATGTGAAATATACGTGGATTGGTGGGGAACTTGACTTGTAGAGAAATTAGGCTCGGATCGGGTAGATGAGAATCGACACCCAGCTCAGATTTCCGAGCAGGCGCAGCGTCGTGGGCGGAAAAAATATGCCTACCGGGAACGGGAGTGCCGGGGGCCACAGACAATGAAGGAAGTAAGATGGCGCTCACGGTAGTCCTGCAAGAGTAAAATGCGAGGAAAACCTCGGAGATTGCCAGTCACGCTTCTCTCATCATCAGCTGCGGTTGGGTGAGCGCCTATTTAAGACTAAAGTGTGTTCAAGGGAACGAGGGTCCAAAATTAAGTCCTTCAATTTCTCCCCAGGATAAGGCGATAATTGCCACCAAAGTTGCCGACTTTGTTGCGCAGCGCGGGCACTGACTCGTTCATTCAGAGGCACGGACGTGACGGATGGACAAATGTAAAGCTCAGGACGGAGAAATTTCCATTTGGGGGAAAGTGTCGCTTGAACCCTGTGTCAAGATTAAAATTTGCTGTTGTCGCGAATTTGGCTCCCATTTTGAGACGCGTCCGATCACGTGCTCACCGTTTCTTCGAAGACGGGCGAATTAGACGAGTCGTCCATCGCCAATGAAGTTTATTCGTTGGTAAAACAACCACCGACTGACATCACTGCGTCGGGGGTCGGCATCAATTCGGGTTGCAAAGAACCGTCCCGTAAAATTACGGAACAGCGGGGCCTTGGGCGGGGCGTAAAAAGGGTTACGCCCCCGTAACATGGACCAAAAGTGAGGTCAAAATACGGCCGTTTTTTCAGGGGTATTTTACGGGGTATGTCCAGCGCGTTCCTGAGCGCTTCTAGTATTAATCGGTGCGTCCCTAATGGCAAATTAATGAGTTTGGTCTTCAAAGAAAAATGCTAAGAGTCCCAAATACCTCAGGGAAAATAATTTACGCCCGTAACGTGTGGTTACGGTACGATTACGGGGTCCAAGTCCACGGCCCGTATGGTCGAATTCCTTTTACGCTTACGGGCGTATATTTTAGAGAGGCATACATTGAAAAGAATTCACTACGAGCTAAATACAACCGTCAGGTTGAGATGGAATATCCACCAAATAGAAAGGGGATAAAAAGAACTTGGTCTGATTGCCGCAGATCGGTGCACAGTTCCGTCTCTACTCTTGATATTTGGGATAGGGAAGACTTCCCCATGCGAACTCAGGCCGAGCCTGGTGCCGACAAACGAGTGAACAGCCGACACTGCCATTAACACATGATTTCTAGATCCATCCAGGGAGTGGGCCGGGGATACTGGGACAGTTGAGAAGCGGGGCAGGTGGTCGCAATAGTGAGACCACGCGCCACAAACGACGCCAGGTCCTCTGGGGAAATTGGGGGCATAAATGAATAGTAATGAACTTCGAGGCGCTTGAAATAACCGTTGCCGGAATTGAATTGATGTTACGAGTGCGAGGAGCCCTTGGCTGGTGGCCGCGGCATTTGACCCATCTGTCCCGTCTGACCATGAGCGTTTGCAGATAAGGAAACGCGAGAAGACTGTCGGTGATGGATTCATGGGTAAGTCCCCCAGGTCAATATTGAGGTGGAGTCGGGACGATATACCTGCCCGTGGCAACTGCGACAGGCGTAGCTGGGTCATATGGATGTGCTGCAGGAAATAATTCATAGACCACTGAGCCACAGCGACAGATGATCAGGTCCCGTAGCGCAGGGAGCGAGACCGTCGGTCCGAGCCATGGGAGGGAGATCATTCATGAAGGGAATCAAATCTGTTTCGAAATGTACGAGGCGCGGGCATCGTGTCAAGAGTTGGAGTGCGACGGGGAGCGACATTCCCTGCGCCGGGCGTAAAATGAGTCCTTTGCAATCAAAAGTGAGGGAGATGAGCTGGTCCCATTGCAAAGGCATACCAGGGATACATCGGTCGAAACCCCCCATAATATGCAATGTAACCGAACGCAGGCTCCGTGTTGTAAGAAGCTTCATCTGCTCTATCTCCCATGCCGCGGCGTCGATTTTGAGAGCCACCAAAGTGGGGATGCACACCTGTGTGAGCCGAAACATCCCCTCGGTGCAATGGAAGGATATGTCGAGGCTGTGCCAACGGTCAGCGCATCCAGCCAACGTTTCCATAATCGTGTCAACAACTTCCTCGTCTCTCTCCCACTGCTCCATATCTCGGGCCCCGAAAATGGACAGGGAAAGGGGACATCGTCCGGCTCTCGAGCCATTTCTAGAGTGCGTGATGAACGCTATAATCAATGATATATTGTAGTGGGAGATGCAGCGACGCCCAAAGAACGGGTGTCAATAATGTAAGCGTCCTCCACGCACTGCAGATCCGGCCAAGGATGAGTGGCGCTTTAGTACTCGTGACAGGGTTCCGGTGTTTCAGGAGACTCGCGGGGAAAATTTCCTGCAAGACATCAGGCGGCAGACGATGAACTGGGGAGAGGAGGGATTTATGGAAATGGATGTATTGCAACGTCCTCCCTCGCTGCGCGGAGAGATCACGGAGAGAATCGAGACGTGAGACCTCAAACTCGTGTGGGATCAGGTGCGACTTGACCCACTTGACCTCGGAGTCAAATGGGGCATAGTCCGTATGCTGAGCGAATGGCGATTCCATGTGAGGGAGTGGTGGACGGCGGGCTGAGGCTTGTGGGTGTGGGTGTCGTGTCGTGTGCATCCGGCGCCTTCGAAATTACCGGGATTATGCCAAAAAAACACTTGTGAATGGATTGTGAGAGATAACGATAGCATTGCGTATCCCTTGTACATACCGCTGCTGGAGTGTCTGTTCTTTATGGTCTCGTGATAAATTAAAATGCTGTAAATGCGTGTTCAAAGTGGCATCTGAGGTAGAACGCATTCATACCTGAAATTGAACCATGAATTAATGGAAATGTCGGAGGACGAATATGGTGATACGATACCGAGGGATACAGCTCAAGGCCTCTTTGTTCTCGTCAGGATTCGTGTCTTGTGTGTGAAGTACCGAAGTACTTTGTGAACTGACTGTTGACTCGGGTAGATCAACGAGCCAAAGGCACGCCGGCGAGCAGATTATCTGTCACGGTCCGACAGAACAGTCAGTCGGACGTACATGTAATTGACTTTAGTAATAGCTCGCATGGTGGTGTCCCTTCCTGCTTACAGCTGTTTGCAAAGCTAATGGCACTCACGATCATTTTATAAATAAGAGCAAATTAATCAGTTCCCGTCTTGCGGAGGTCAGTGCTAGCTCAATTCTTAACTGTTTTCCTCGTGAGTAGGCGTGTTCGAACAGCGATTGACAGTACCGTCTTCTAGATGTGACCATGTATGGATCTGAATAAGTTCGAAAAATGGAATATAGAATTAGGAGCCCAGGGTATATTGGGCAGAAAGAGCCGTCAAATTGGGTTCGAACGCACCTACACACAAAGAAAACGGTGAAGAATTGAGCCCACAGTGAGTGTTTCAAAAGTGGAAGTATTTAATTTGCTCTTATTTATAAAATGATCATTCACTGCATTTTGACGGCTTCTGGAGCCACGTGTGTCCAGATTTGGCGAGCCTTAGCTGAGATCGGTCGAGACGTCTCGGCAGGGCTCGGCTAAGGCTCGCCACATGGCTCCAGAAGCCGTCAAAATGCAGTGATTGGTGCCATTAGCTTTGCAAACAGCTGTAATTCAAACCTCATGTGGAAAACGACCTGAAACTTGACAGTGGTTGACAGTGCTGTATAGTGCCATAGTGGCCATAGGTACATCCCCCCTATGCAGGACTATGTAGCACGTGCGCCACCACTATGCAGCACTATGGAAGCACTATGGGAGTGCTATGCAGTCAAGGCCGGCCGCATATATCCTCCATTATTGTTCCTCTTCTCCGGCTCCCCCATAGCTAGCCTCGCAATAACAATATAAAAGCAGAGAAAATCGATTTATTTATTTAAGTACTTCACACACAAGTCTACTAATTCACCAGTACATAAAACTGAAGCTCCCGCGATCGACTACAACCTTCTCACCGTGATCATTCGCGCACGAGCCCCCGCACGGAATACAGAACTGTGGCAATACAATATAAGTAATGGACTGAACGAAACTCGAGACAGAACACTTGCCAAAGCCGTCCTCGCAACAAAAAAAGGTCGAGCCATGTGTTATATGTATCGCCAGATATTCTATTTCATCACCTTCAGCGTCGTGCAGTTGTAGGGAAAGGGAAACCACTCACGAAGCCATTGCGAGCACACAACGATCTCGCCGTTCCCATCATCGAGGTCTGAGTCTCCCGGTAGCGACACGACATATCCTTGGAGTCCTTGGAGACTGTGGCTCAGCATTCGACATGCGACACACAAAAGGAATTGGACATACAAATAGTGAATGACCCCATACCAGCAACGTCCTCGTTTCGCTCCCGGGACCGTTTGTTGGAGACCGGAGCGACAGAATCCGCTCAAAATAAGATGCTTAGACTTGAAAAGACTCGTAGATTGGAACATACCATTTAAACCACCATCGTTCTCCTGTAAACACATGCACGTGCGACATCTTTCGCGGAGCGGGGATTCCCTTGAAGTCGAAGGCGGTATGCCACTCCACGCGGGTGAACGGACCTTTATTCGGACGATCCCGAATGTACGGGGAACGTTACTGCATCAGACAGGGGGCATTAGTTGGTGGGGCCACAGCTCTAACACTCACGCAGCAGGAACATGTGCTAGCGAAGAGCGCGGGGAAGCACCATTCTAGAGAGGAGCAACGATAGGCGGGCGATGCGAGGAAGATCAAGGGACTCCCACCTAGTCAATCTGACACAATATGGCTGCTGGTGTAGCCCTCTAGGTGATTGGTAGAGACACTTTTGAGCTCCGAAATGAAGGCGAAAGCGAAAAAAGATGAGAAGAATCGGGGAGGATGAGCGTCTGCGATGAAAGAAGAGAACAAAGAACAACCAAGCACGTGCTTGCCTCATGACTCATTTCTGCCGCCCAACCGCCGCCAGCTCCGCCGCCTCTTGGCAGTCGCTGTCCAAAAGCTTCATACAGCGTTAATTTATGTTCAAGCGCTGCGCAAAGAGGTCGAAACGGCTGACCACACCCTTTCAGCCGCCAATGAAGACCTGGGACTCGCGAGTTCGGACTGCGATACGAGAGACGAGCTTACCGGTGAAGTATGGGCTGGATTCCGACGATCCTTGTAATATCTGCCGAGGGGACTCAGATTCAGATTGACTGTGAGTCCATTCAAAATTCATCCCACTGTACTTACTCATTTGTATTTACAGATTTTACTTGGAAGAAATTTCTTGTTGACCACGTCGCGTCATGTTCTGGTTCAAAAGCTGAAAAGTATTACTTCAGTATTTTCGTTTTGAACCCGGTTCGAAAGTTTATAATGCAAATAAACACCTATCACTTGTGGCTATTGTGAAGACGAATGGCGAGAACTGAAGGAAATGAATAAAGCCTGCAGATGCGCACTCACTCGGGCGGCACAGTGTTAGCTCTGGGACGGCAGAGTGTTGCATAGTGCTGCATAGTGGTCGGTGCACCGCTGCATAGTACTCTACAGTACTATGGACCACTATGAGATCTATGGTACTATGGCCCGACTATGCCTCGGCTACGGTTTTCCAGATGCTCATGACTCATGAGATATCTTTCGGATGGTTGGAGGGAGGGGACCTACGTCTCGACCTTGAGGACCTTCGGATATGGAAACAAGGATGCCAGAATACCCGAGCGCCGAGACCGCCAGTCGCTACTCCGCATCGACCCAGTCCAGTGCGTGTTCCAAAGAATTACCATCAGGCGGCGCACATATAGTGTTCCCGGGCCGAATTCCTTGTGGCACCACGACGGACAGCATGGTCAGCAGGTCTCTCTCTTTCTCATCCCAGAACTTACCGCTTTTGAAGGTCTCATTCGCTGGGGCATCGTAATTCACGGCTTCATTGATGGGTACTCGAGGCTCATAACGGGGCTGCTCGCAAGCAACAACAATCGTGGACAGACGGTGCTGGACCTCTTTTTAGCCGCCATAGAGATCTATGGAGTACCGTCGCGACTTCGCGGGGATCACGGGGTAGAAAACTTGCTCGTTGCGGCATGGATCGAGGGGTTTCGAGGGGAGGGCCGTGGATCATACCTGTGGGGGCGGTAAGTCATCTTATGCAGTGCCAGATCCTTCGCATAACTTGTCTTGCAGAAGCGTCCATAACGTGCGCATTGAGCGTCTATGGAGCGACGTCACGGGCCAAATCGGAGGGACCTAGGCAGACACGTTCACCCTGCTTGAGATCCGACAAGAGCTCAACATCAACAACGCCCACCATATCTGGCTGTTGCACTATCTTTTCTTGCACCAAATAAATGAACAACTGCGGTTTTTCATGAAATCGTGGAATCAGCATACCATTCAAATACGTCGTGGCCCTGGTCCCAATCGGTCACCCGCGGACATGTTTTCTTTTTGACATGCACGCGCATGGTGTCCTCGGCAGTCAGACTCAGACTGATGCTGCTGCGATGTCGGAGGAGGAAATGGAGGTGTTCGGTGTTGACTGGGAGGCCCTCCGTGACGACAACCTTATGGACTCGCGTGAGGAAAATAACCCCATCAACAAGGAATCTACGTCTTGGCTCGGTCGCATTGGCCCTCCCCAAAACCTGAATGAGGTGTCGGTCGAGCCGCCGACTGGGCCGTTCTCAGCTGCCGAGATGCGGGTACTCGAAGATGCTCTTGGACATTTGGCTGGTGCCGGGGTGCCGGTGGATCAAAGCATTGATGAAAATAATATTTGGATCAAGCCGAAGCCATTGCTGATAGTGCCGAGTGTTTCGCGAAGTGTCTGCCAGTGGTTAGGTTTAAAAAACATTTAAAAATGCTGACTTATGTGGGAAATTACTAAATTTGGGTGTGGTTGTGCTCGGCTAATAGGTAGGGTCCAGCGCAATGTCCAGCGGCCGTTAATTCACTTTTCCGACAGGTGGACATTATTAGCCTAGTACACCTGGATACTTCCTCAAACCGGTGTTCCTGAGTGGGACCGTACTGTGTAATCCTACCTACCTACCTACCGACCCTGTGTGGAAAATTTTAAGGCTGGGTGCCCCTTGGCGCCACGTCTCATCACCGTCGTAGTTAATAATTCAGATGGGACCGAGTCCAACCTCCACTTCCTCCGTGCCTAAAAGTCGGCAAATTTCGGGATGACCTTGGTGGCACACAAACTTCATACCCTTGGTCACAGTATCGTACTGAATAGTCGGCTGGCAATCTGAATGGGGTGCTAGTTGAGGCTCCAAACTCTCTACTTCATGTGCGTGTGGCGGCTTTCACAGACTTGCTTCGACTGACCGGTGCGCCAATGGTTTTGTGGGACATTAGGGTCTTTCAGAATAGCCATTTCGACTCCATTTCGACCTCATTTCATTTTCCATTTCACTTCTATTTCGTGTCTTCGGGAGGTCGAAATGAGAATTCAATTCTGACAGTGATGGCGAAATGAGCCAAATGAGAATTCGGCAGCTTCGGCAACCTCGGCATCTGAGCCAACCGAGCGGAGATGGAATACGCGGTCATGTGTCCTTATCTTGTAATCACCCCACATCGGCGTTGGGGGCTCAGTGGGGTGATTAGCAATCATCCTCTTAAATGAGGTGTGCTATCGATGAATGCGAACAAAATGCCCACTACAACCGCCCGACAGCAAGCAGCCGATGCCCTCTACCAGGCCTTCCTGGTCAACCTCATAGCGAATGCTGAAGCCGAAGCCTGGGTTAATGATGACGATGACTCTGATGACGACTCTGATTCTTCGTCTTCTTCATCATCGGGCTGGAGCTCGTGTCCACTTCTTCATCTGAGATGGATGATGATCCCACCCCAGCAGAGAATTATATCGATGCCATGGCTGAATTGTACTCGCAACGGTATCTGGCAGAGTGGCGTGATATTCCCAAAACCAATAGTCTCATGCATCTGCTTCTCAACGATTACAAACTCGACTTTCCCGACATATTTCGATCCTATCTGAGGATCGACCCGGCCTGCTTTGATGCTCTTGTTGCGGCGATCAAAGACGACGAGGTCTTTCATAATAATTCCAACCATCCTCAGATGCCAGTCGAGGAGCAGGTTGTTATCGCTCTTTATCGTTTTGGGCACTACGGAAATGCTGCTAGCACTATCAAGGTGGCACTCCAGTTCGGGGTAGGGTATGGGACTATCCACCTAGTGACCACACGAGTGATGAAAGCGACTTGCACGGAGCGCTTCCGGGCAGCATCTGTCCAGTGGGCAAACAGAGCAGCAAAAGAGGCTGCTAAGCAGTGGGTTAGCGATGTTTCTTGTCCGGCATGGCGGAATGGCTGGTTGATGGTCGATGGGACCCTTGTTCCCTTGTTTCGTCGGCCGGGCCACTTTGGGAATGTTTGGTTCGACCGCAAGTCCAATTACTCGTTGAATGTACAGGTATGTTTTGATTTGCGCCTGAAATTTAGAACTAATCCATCTGCAGCTTATATCCACGCCAGATCTCCAAATTATTGATTATGGAATCGGTCTCCCAGGGAGCCAGCACGACGCTTCAGCTTGGCTGGAGACACGAGTTCCACAGCAGCACGATATTCTTCTAGAACCCGATGAATGGGTCTGGGCTGATTCTGCATACCCGATGCAAAAATGGTGTCAGTCCCCTTACACAAAGTCGGTTCTACCCTAAAAGGTTATTCCAATTGCTCATCTTTTTTTCTAGACCCGAGAAACTAACGGCGGAGAACACCAAATACAACTATCACCTGTCTGCGGTCCGAATTCGTTCTGAGCACTGTGTCGGATTTGTCAAAGGCCGTTGGTGTTCTCTGCGGGGACTTCGTGTCTCGATCAACAATGAAAAAGGTGTGCAATATGCCTCGCTCTGGGTCATGGCTTGCATCAATCTTCACGCATTCGCACTTCGGCACGAGAACACTGCTGAATTTTCAACGGACGAATTCTACCGAATGGGAAAAAAGTATATGAAGAAGCAGAAAAAACTCGAACGCAAGTGGCGTAGAATGCAGCGGAGGCAGAATGCGGAAGCGGAGGGTATACGAGAAGCACATGACGATGAGGATCTACTGGAAGCGAAAATTATGCCGGAGGAATTGAAGGAAAAACTATTTGAATATCTGAACGCAGAGTAAAAATATCTAATGAAAAAGTTGAGGATCAAAGGCACTCGATGGAGGGGGCGCACCGAACGCGGGGCCTCCAGGAGGTCCGTAAGTCGACGGTCCCACCTGCTGGCGCATGCGCTCGAGCTGAATTTGGTGTTCCATCATCGCGAACTCATGCTGACGCTGGCGTTCGGCCTCCATCTGCTGATGCCGCAGCTTGGCAAGTTCCAACTCGGACTTGGCGTCGTACTTGTGTTTGGAACGGGCGGTTTTCTCACGCTCTCGAATTTCGGCTACCTTGAGTCGTTGGACGCGATCCTGCGTCGCCAAAGCCTCGACCTGCTCATGTACTGACTTGCGCTTAGTACCGCGTGCAGAATATATCGGGGCAGTTTCGGCTTTGACACGAGGTGCAGGAGTCTTCGGAGTCGACGAGCGCACTGGAGACGAGTCGGAGGAGATGGATAACGTGTCTTCTTCATCGGACTTGTCCCAATTCGAGATGAGATCCGATGAATCATCCGGGTCAGAGTCCGAGTTGATGTGCTTGGATTTTTTAGCCTGTGAAACATCAGCCACACATGCAGCAAGATTGCGTCAAAACCTACCTTTCTGGCCTTGGGTTTGGCATCAAGGATGGTGAGGTCGATGCTAGTCTGGCTATGCGAAACAGCACTGCGGTCGACAACAGGACTACTTCCCATCAGTGCGTGCATCCGTTTGTACCAGGGAAATTTTTTCTTGATCTTGCCTGAGATATAGCAATGAGCAGAACAACGTGCCGCAGAAAAAAAAGACGTTACCCCAAATATTTTCTAGTCGCTGCCATGCTCAATCTCTCCCTCGCGGTCCTCCGATACCAGACCCTGTCCGGTCGCTCCGAGCAGCGTACGATGGTCACGGTAGCCTTTCTTGAGGCTAGAGATCTCGTTAATTAACAAACACACATTAATTAAAACTGGAACGCACGCGCTGATACGGTTACCGACTGCAGTGGTAAGTACCTCCAGATCATCCTTCGTGTACGTCGCATCCGGGGGTGTGATAAACATAGCTTCCGCAATCTCAGCATGTAGATCCGGCGGTTTTTTTCCACCAGTTGGCACAGGATCAGAAGTCACCTTCTTGAAGCCGAAAGACTGCTGGTAGAGGTTACTCTCTTCGATGAGGGTGATCAATTCATCGGTAAGGTAATGAGACTCTTCCTGCGCCCAGCTGTCCGGCAGGTGCCAGGATCAGTGTCATTTGTGGGTCCATTACATACGTGACACGCACCGGACGCTCGCCGCGTTTCTAGACTTCTTTGGAGACTTCTCCTTGGGTTTCTTGTTCTCCTTGTTTACATTGTTTACATTTTTGTACCGCGCCTCTGTCTAATACAAGACTGAGGTAGACCTAGATCTACCACGGCGGGCCGTATGGTGTATAGCTTTGAGTTTTCCGAGGTTTTCTTCATCGTCACTGAACCGTTTCCGTGTCACTCTCGACCGTGTCAATCTCTCCCGTTCACAAATCTTCACATCAGCCCGTCGCGTCCGCCATCTTCATCATCCTCGTTAACGTCTTCATCGTTTCTTCCCGCGAGTGTTCGTGAGTGTCGCCATCTCTCGTTGCCAGTTTCCCCATATTCGGCCGGCTAGACGGATGCACGCGAGGTGCCAGTCTGCTGCTAAGTGATGCGCGAGCCGCTTGTCGGCGATTTTGTCGTCGGGATCCTTGATGGTGGGGATCCATTTGTCGAATTTAGGGATGTGGCCTAGAAAATAAACGGAATACTGGAGCGGCCAAACGGATGCGTCATCGATAAACAACGACTTAACTGCTGCGAGGAGGTCGACACGATCGGCCTCCTCTATTCCTTTTTCTTCCAGCTTGTTGTTCGTTCGCGCGGCGAGTTCGTTCGCGGTTGTGATACGCCACGCAGCGTAGCGCGGGCAGTCGACGAAGATGTGGTGCTGGTCTTCGATCGCGCGGCATCCGAGACGACAGAGTGGACTTTCAAGTTTCCCCCTGGAGTAGAGTACGTCAGCGGTGGGAAGCTGGCCAGAGCGGGCATAAAGCTGAACGACGGCCGAGTAGGCCGAGTATGCGTGCGTGTAGGAGTATTCGGGAGGGGCCTTGGTGTCGTAGAGCTGAAGCGCCATTCGTTGGTGGTTGCTGTCGGCGGCAGTGGTTGCAGCTTGTTGGATTTGGGATTTGGCGGCGTAGTTGCGGATGTTAGATTCGATCCAACCATCGTCGCAGGTAAAGAAGGTGTATTCGTCCATAAAGAAGGTGGGGATAGGCGCGATGGGGACGTTGTCAATATGTCTCTGCGCAGAAGAAGCGTAATGATCAGCTTCAAAGTTCATGCGCGCAGGGACTGATACTTCGGTGGAGTGGCCCGGGGTGTATGCGATCGCGAGGGGGTTTGCGTCGGTTAAGGCCAGAATCCAACGGTAGTATGATCTGCCATTCATGCCGCGGAGTCGGGTTTGCTGATCCACAGCGGTTTTGCTGTCGTCTATGAGTCGTACAGAGTTGAGGTGGTCAGTGTATAGTTTGCAGCCGGTGTCGAGCGGGTCGGAGAGTGTGAGGCCATGATCAGACTCATGAGTTCGCCATGGAGGATGGATATATTCCGTCCTTCGATCTTGAGGACGAGTGTTTCGGGTCCAGTGACGGCCGCCGTGACAGATTTGTTGTCGAACGCGGAGGCAGCCGCAGGGATCATTGATCCGTCGGATGCCCAGGTGGAGGTGCCGGCGGTGGGTGATGGGGACAAGGAGGCGGTGATGGCCATTTGTCGAATGGAGGCTTCGGCGGTGGTGCGTCGGTACTCGCGGGATAGTAATACCTGTGGCTGCCCGAGGGAGAACCAGTTAGCATCGAGGCAGCGCAGAACGTTGCTTAGCTTCGTCCAATTTTGTTTAGCGGCATGAGACCACGTCGAGTTGAACGGCTGTTGCTTAACAATGATAATTAGTTTTCCGTCAGGTTGTGTTCGCCATTCTCCCATGTCCTTCAGCTGTCGTATTCCTTTGGCGCGTAGGGATAGAATCGATTTCCCGTCAGGTCGTGCGATGAGCGGGTGTTTGCTGCCGAAGAGTTGGAGGATGTGGGAGAGCGAGACGTTGCCGGATAGGATGCCATCAACGTGGGTCTGTTTTAGGCAGAGTTTCGGCGTGAGTTTCGACATCGCCTGCTGGGCGACGATCCAGCCAAAGGGGATTCGGCCTGGGTATTGTGTGAAAGAGCGAGAGAGGCCGTCGGAGTCGATGGGGTTGGTGCAGTTGTTAATGGTGCAGGTCCAATCGGCGAGGGTGATCCTGGCGAGGGTTCGGTAGCTCGGGATTTGGTGGTTGAGGTCGCGGTGTAGGCCGTCGATGGCGATGCCGTCGTTGATACGGGCGATGGAGGGAAAATCGAGACCGTGGAGGTCTGTGGGAAGCGTCAGTACTTCCGAGTTAGGCATAAACGGCATCCCAATTTCTGCGTGTATTTTAGTCTTGATCCGCGTGTCGAGGTCTTCGGCGTCGGCGCGGGAGATTGGTTGCAAGGAGAGGAGGGCGCGTGCCTTGGAGATGATGTTCTGCATGACAATTTTGCGGAGGAGGGTGATGGGTGCACGTCGGATGAATTTGGGAAAGGTAAAGTCGTCGATAAAGGCTCTAAGTTGGTCTCGACGCGACTTGGGGTTATCGACTTTGGCTCTAAGGAATTCAAACTCGTTAGCCACCATTTTGACTCGATGTACAGAAACTGTGAGGGGGTTTATGCCCGCAGCATCTGTTATTGAATCAAATTCGACAACGTCCGGCGGTGTTGCGAGTGGTTCGAGGACAAATGCCGCGGATTTCAGCCAGTTTGTCGTCCACCCGTAAGCGAATTGAAACTGTTCCATGGCGAGGACGTTCCGGCGCAGTGATGGGAGGGTGCGTGAGAATATGTGGGAATCGTCGGTGGCCTCGACCATTCCAATCCTTGCTTGAAGATGGTCGTCGGGAAGGTGAGGGTCCGCTTTCTGCGCTTTGATTGAGGTAATGATTAGCGCGTCGGGGTCCGATGTGAGGATGTCATTGAGATAATGATGACCGAGGCTTGTCGTGAGAGTGGATTTGACGGGTGAGAGCGAGCCGCCTTGTTTCGTGACGCCGGAGATGGTAATGGGTTCGGTGACTCCGTGGGCGGTGCGGATGTAGCACAAGGTGTCGGTCTGTGCAGCACGGTCCAGGTCACATATGGAGGTGGGGAGGCCGTATGCTGAGATCGCGTCATAAAAGCCTTGTGGTCGTAGGTTGTCGAAACCCTTCATTTGGTCCCGTTGAAGGCCGTATATGGTGGTTTTGGAACGTCGGGCCCAGCATTTCACGCTACTGAGATAGCTCATAAGGTCGCGAGTTTGCACGCCGTGCTGCGTTGCAACCTGGGTGTCGGGGAGGATGCGTAGTTTGGCGAGGTACGGGATGAGATTATAGTTTAACCAGGAGAGCGGAGAATTTGCGAGGAAATTGGACAAGAGGAGGCCGCGCCAGTTGGAGAGGTCGGTTCGTAGGCCGCGTTTGTGAAACATTGTGTGTGTCATGTCTTTGAGGTCGCCCGGGAAGCGTGCGCTGACGACAATGTAGTTGTGGAGCTTGAGGACAATCTCGAGGGCGTGATCTGATAAACTCTTAATTAGCCATTTTTCCCACTCGTCCCTACCCGGTGCGGGACGCGGTGTTCCTTTCCGCAGGAGTGCACGGAAGTCAGTCATTGTTGCACGGCGGGGCCATATGAAGGGGTCGCTCTCGATGCGTTGCTTGATTTCGACGACGGATTTGGTGGTGAGCCACGGTTTCGGGATATTAGGTGGTTCGTCGTGGTGGTAAAGGCTTGACCAATATTCTCGAGCAATTTCTTTGACATTGTCCGGGTCGCTAACGAGTTCATCAGAGTGTAGGGCGTTCACGGTGATAGGCAACTCTATGTACTCCCCTGGCGTTATGAGACGTTTGGTGGAGCCACCTTTGAGCGCTGCCGTGATTTTGTAGCGGTCGACGGTCTCCTTTCGGCGTTTTATTTCGCTGACGCGCTTGGCGAAAAGAGAGCGGTGTAGTTTCCGCTTTTCCAGAATGGCGAATTGGAGGAAGGTTAGGCCGGCAGGTTGGGTGTTGTAGAAGTCTGTGGATAAGCGGTTATACACGAGGCGGGCACCGTGCGAGAGCTCTGGCGCGTTGCTATCACGTATTGTGCGGATCGCGCCGCTGAAGGATCGGATCTGGGCGATGATTTTCTCAATGGCCGGTGTCAGGACTTGTGCAGCGCGTTGCTTGGTGAAGCGGGTGATGCGGCCATAGGCTTCCTCAGAGGTGGGGATGAGGATCTTTGTGAAGGTGTCGTATACGTGGAGGAAGGAGTCGTCGTCGTTCACCTCAACGTCATGGAGGGCAGCAGCATTGAGGCGTTCATCCATCAAGGCGCGGAAGTCGTTGTGGCGATGTTTCTCTGAGCGCATGGGAAACTTGATTCGTGGCTTGTTGAGGGTGGGATTAAACACGGGGAAGGTGGTGCGGCCTGTTCCTGAGGGGTTAGCGTAGACAATCTTGGAGACGACAGCGCGATGGTTGGTGTATGGAACGAAATCCTGAGAGTGGTCAGCTACACATATTTCACCGTCGACGTACGCTCGTTTGGATGTAACGATGCGGTCAATGATGTTGCCAGTGGTGGCCTCGGCACCGGCGCGGCTCGTCCAGTCATGTTGAAGGTCACGGTCGGGGTTATTGTACCAAAGATCGTGCCCGTCTACCATCTCTAGGAACTTGAGGTACTGGGTCCATGCTTCTATTCCACCAGAGGATCGTTCGGATGCTGATACAGTCGCATTGAGGTCGCCACCGAGGGTCCAAGAGGTTGTCGTGGTTTGAAGGAGTTTCGTGAGCTCGGGCCAGAAGTCGCGGGTGGAGGGCGTTCCGGGATCCCACGGCGCGTACGCGCCGATTACTCGATGGGTGAAGCTTGTGCCATCATTGGACTGGAGGACGACGTCGACGGCGATGACACGGCCACGGAGCGCGGCAGCGGCGATCTGAACTCGTTGCGCGATTTGGAGGTTTTTGCGGATGCCAAGGGCTACGCCCCATTTGTACAGGTGGTGGTTGTCGGCCTGGACACCGGGTTCTTCAAATATGTTGTAGTCGCCATTGGGGAGGTTGGGGCCGGTCTTCGTGTTTGTTTTGCTCTCAGAAAGCGTGAATGCATGGGGGTTGCGTGAGTTGATGGCCGTATTGATGTGGTGGAGCTTTGCTGAGTTTACGAGACCGTTTGCATTGAGCGCATACATTGAGAAGGGGGAGGCAGCGGCGGTGGTTTGTATTAGCGACGCAAGAAGGAGCAATATTCCAAGAAAAATTAGCGCGTTATTCGGGGCGTGTTGTACATTGCGCGGTAAACTATCTGAAAGGCAATGGTGGCGGCTCATATCAACACCGCATGGTCTCCTCATCTCTCTCCTCGCTCGAAAACCGCGGGTCCCGTCAGGGCCTTTGGTATAACGATGTTGCATCTCCGGAGTATTTTTAATCGTTGTTTGACTTTTGGAGTCGATACGAGCCGCCATTAGTTTGCTAGGGAAGCGGGGGGGCTGCAAACGTACCGGCATCTCCTCATCTTGGTCTACGACGATCGGAGGGTGCTGCGTCACAGCTTCCTTCAGGCTGTCGTTGGAGAGGGAGCGGTGCGGGCGTTTGCTGGGGTTCGTGTCGGCGTCATCGGGCTGGGAACGGGGGCCGAGGCCAGGTGGGGAGCGTGGTGCGGCAGATGTCGATGTGGCGGGCGCGGGCGGTGCAGAGATTGGCGGGCCAGCGGGGGCAATGCGCGGTACATTACCGAGCAAGGCGTCGAGCTTTGTTTGCGCAACGTTGCGCTCCTTTCTCAGGCGTATGATGTCGTTTACGGCTTCCTCGCGCTCCGTCTCGTCGAAGGGGTGTTTGTGGGCTTGCCGGGCCATGGTCATGCTTGCATCGATGCGCGCGATGGTACCCTCTATTTGGTTCTGCTGCTGCATGATCAGGAACCCGTGTGCGAGTTCTTCCTGGCGACGAGTGAGGGTCTGCGCGAGGTTGGAGACCGAGGTGACGTCGTTGGCAATGGCGGTAAGTCGTTGTTTGTCTCGGCGTCGCGTGCGCGGGATTCGCGTTCGTTGGCCTCGATGCGGCGGGTGAGGGCGTCGACGGAGCTGGTGACTTTGGCTGCGCCTTCGGTGAAGGCGAGGGTGGGGTCGGTCTTCCAGGTTCCCTTCTCGTTCAGCCTGTACAGCAGCTGGGGTGCGCGAAGATCATAGTCGTTCCCTATTTCCTCGCGGAAGCGGTCAGTGGCAGTGAGGACGGCCGCGGTTGGCGGCCCAATCGTGCATCGACACAATGAGGTGGTCGCGTTCGCCGGGGGCTTGGCGGGTGTCGGCGAGGAGGGATTGACCATCGCGTCGAACGCAGCGAACCAGCTGGTGATGTTTTGCACGGCCGTTTCGTCGATGTTTGCGATACCGCCCACGACGAGCTCGAAGGCGTAGTTGATTTCGATTTGGCGTACCCGGTTTGCCCAGTATTGTTTGCCGTCAACGGAGATGGTGCGCGCGGAGACGGCCTTGTCAACGTCTGTGGGAAAGGCGAGGGTGACGATGACGCCGGTTCCATGTTTAAACGCGTTCACTGTCTGGAGGCCCGCCTCGTCAAAAACTTCGCGGATGCGGGAAGTGACCTTTTCGTTTTTCTTTTTTGCTTCCGATCCTTCCTGCGTTTTTTCCTCGAAGACGTCCGCTACGCGTACCCACATCCGTTTATCTTTCCCATCGGCCTGCGGGACCCATGATACTTCCCATCCGGTATTAGCGAGGGCGTCGATCCAAAGTTGGAGGAGGTCGGCGCGGGGTTCTGCGTTGGGGTCGAGGGATGTGAGGCCGGGTCCTAGGCGGATGTAGCACGAGGTGGAGACGTCGCGGGTGCTGAAGGGCAACACCTTCACGGGGATGTCGCGTACGGCGTTATTAGTGGTTCGGATCTCGGCGATCTTCAGTTCGACGGTGGAAACCGGGTCGATCTTCTTGTCGCCTCGATTTAAGACGCCGCGCACAATGAGTTGGTTGCCGACCGGTACGGCTTTAGTGAGTGAGGGAATGAATTTAAAGGGGGAGGAAAGCGGGGTGGTGGGAAGTCGAGCGGTTCTGCCACGGAAAGGCGGGGGCGTTTTGGGTATTTCCATGAATGACAGTGTGCGTGAGGGAGAGGGGACGGTATGGTTAATGAGTTAATGGGTCAATTGCCAGGGAGTAGCCGGTGGTTACGACAAAAGGACGGAAATGTATTTTTAACAAGAAGGGCTTTAAAAAAAATTTCTGGGGAGGGGACAAGGGAGAAAGATAGGTAGATGGGGGTAAACGGGACACGCGGACACGGCTGTCTAATTTTTAGAGGGCGATCGTCGATGGTTGTCGAGATCTCGGGTGCTCGGTGGTTTGGTGGTGGTGGTTGTTGTTGTTGTTGTTGTTCTTTGACTTTTGACGTGTTCTTCTTGCCGCCGCCTTTGCTAGCCTTGACGGCATTGAGCTTGGCCTGGAGCTCGGCCTTGCCCATAGCAGAGTGAGGGTGACGTGGGCCTTGGAAACGGTTACTACACTAGGTAATTCAAGGTCCGCCTGATCCCCGAGCTTAGATGCCGAAATGACGATTGCACTCATTTCGGTTCGGGCAATTTGGAGAACATGAAATAGAAGTGAAATGGAAAATGAAATGAGGTCGAAATAAAGTCGAAATGGCTATTCTGAAAGACCCTATTGGCAGTCATTCTCGTTTTAATTAGTGCGCACCACGCAGTGTGCTGTAGTGGATTCAGGAAAGTCAAGCAACGAAGTGAGTGTAGGATCCCACAGGCCCTTCAGGAGACCTGCTTCGGACTGCGGACTGCGGACTGCGGATAGCGGGCAGCGGAGGCCGCGCCAACTCTGAATCAACCCGGTAGCGATGGCCATCTCTGTTTGGCATTGAATGGCAGGTGCCAAGAGAGTCAGATGCACTGTCGCCCTCATCCTCCTCCCTCCCTCCTGAAACATACTGGGGCTTTCGCGACATAGTTGCTTTCCCTGGGTGGAGACCTTGGACTTAGAACCAGGTTAGAGTCTAGAAGCACAACCTTTCGAGAAATGCGCCCACCGCGTTCATGCCTACGGCACGATATATGTTCCGGCTAGCATGGGTTCCCCGGTGAACGAAAATCGCCGTTCCACCTTAAGTACCTGCCACCCTCTAAACGGTTCATTATAATCACGGCTTCTCGAGCGACCCACTCATTTATTCCGTCTTTCATACTCATGTTCCTGACAAGGACATCATTTTCCACCCAGCGAATGAACCGAAAGGTGCTACAGAAATGGCGCTGGCCCGCCCTCTGCTTTGCATTTGTCCTCCTATTCTCGTTCTACCTCTTTCGACTGGAACTCACAACCACCGCCGACGCCCACTGTGGTGCCCCCGTCCACCTCCGAGGCACGAACCGCCTCGCCCGCACGCTGCAGGAGAACGAGAAAAGGTATCAGTATACCCTCGTGCAGAGGGGGAAAATCATCCAAAAATCTGGTGGAATGCAGATCAACGCGTGAGCATACAAAGACTGTGCCTCATTCCCCTCCTCGCTGAATCCCCAGACGTGCAGATTTCCCCCGAGAAACCAAGTGGTTCGTCCCGTTCTATGCTGGCGTGAGGACGCGCTCATGCTCACTGGCAATCATTGTAAACAGGCGAACCTTCTGTGGGACTTCTTCATTCCGGCCTTTTCATGTCCTTTCCCAATGGACCGCGTCGGTGAGACCTCTGTCTCACACGCACCAAACATATAAACTGAATTTTGTTCGAGGTACTCTTGCTGACGGAGGTGAATGGCTCTGTTTCTTGCAATTTCATCCAATCCAATTTGACTTACGAAGGGAAATGGGTCTGCGGGCTGGACCGTGTTTTTTACCATCGTCAAAACCCCATCATTTATTCGCTCAACGAGCAGACATTATCGCACTCGAGTTTCGAGCAGGATGTCATAAAAAAATCGCCCGGGGTGCAAATTTACGGTTGTTCACCTCGTGCTTCTTGCGCTATCAATACTCATCGGATGTCCGCAGGATTCGACGCGAACGCTACGCATGAGGTCGCCTCAAAATGGCCGTGGGGGCAAATCGACGTCCCCGCAGACCAGAGGTCTCGTGTACAGTTCAATCATTTCGCACTCTCAGACTCCACGGCCAACAAATCCCTTTCCCTGAAAACTGTCATGCGTGGGTTCGGGCACGTATGGATTGACATTCTCAAGGTAATCTTTCAATGTCCCGGTCCGTGAGCTTATCTCAGAATTATTGTATTGATTTTATTACTCAGGTCGAGCTCAGAGGCTCGGGGTTTGCTACGCTCTTGGCTATGATCGAGGAGAATCAAGGCGAGCCGCTGCCATTTGGCCAGCTCCTGATTACAGTACATGTCGGACTGTCTGGTGGTAAGCTCTTCTCGAACAACAAGGATGGCCATCGTCTGACAGAAGTAATCCAGACATGATGAAGGTCGCGCATTTCAGCAGCTGGTTCACTCGGCTTGAGTGTGCGGGCCTCAGGCCATATTACTTCGAGGTCAGCATGATGGATGCAAACAACCGGCGCGCAGAGCCCAGTCTCGTTTATGTGCGTGCACAAAATCCCACGTGGTGCGGTCACGTCTTGAACTGTGCTATTCCAGTGGTCTTTCATCAACCTCAGAGGGACACATGCATTGGTCGACGATGACTTGGCCGAATATCCCTAGTCGTGGGGTTTTTTTCTTGCTTGCTTGCTTTCTTTCTGGGCCACGGAATCGCAGCATTGCGGGTAGCAAGGTACATGGACATTTTCATTTGGTGACTTGTAAATGGTATAGAGTATGCTAGTCAAACATTTCCCTGCAACTAGTAGACGCGATCAAGTCCTAGGCCGAGCCCGTTACATCAATCAAAATTGAAAGCCATCCTATGGCTCTTCGCTCCAAGCTCTTTGATATTGGTACAATAGACAAGACTGATAAACATGTTCCACCACCCTCGCCACGATTCAGGCTCCGAATCGGAACGATATGTCAGACAAGGTGTAACCCTATCGCCCTTCCCTTTTAGATTTAATGGTTGGCCGCGTCGATTCTTGTACCAATTGAGCTGATCCTGTACCCTGCTACTCAGGGATTTGAATCCCAGAAACTCCCCGAAATATGGAAAGTAAATTAATTTGGGTAGGCCTTTGTAGATCGTAATATGGGGCGGGAAGCGGTTCCGTATCCCTTCTACCCTTCAGCTCCGCGAATCTCAAACCACGGAACGGTCAGTGGTAGCCAAATTTATTCACATCCGGTGCACCTCCCTCATAATCTCCTTGAGTATATTATCTTCATCGCATACGCGAATCGCCACGCAGCCGTGGGGTTTGCCATAGCACATTCCAACAACTTCGAAATCAAAGGCCTTCCACCCCGCCGCAAGGTCGGCAATCTCGCCCACTACGTCTTCATACCGATCCTCGGGGACGGTGCAATGCGGTACTACGAAGATATGGGCGGGTCCGTGGTCAGGATAAAGCTGGGTGCGAATATGATTAAGCCAATCGACCGTCGAGCCAGGGTCGAGCATGAGCTGAATTCAGAGGCTGTAGAAGTCCATGGTAGGTGGATGACGGTGAAAAGGAAGGTGGGCGTGGGCAGTGGGATCACGGAGGCCTACCCAGACATGTGGGGCACATCAGGCTTTACAGCACGTCTCTCACTGCGTTCCGCTCCCTTCTAAACTTAGCCTCAGTCTACACATGGCTAGTCAGATGGCTAAGCGTAGTTGAGTCTACTAGTGTGATGTAGTTGGCCTAGCCATAGCCTCTGTAGGTCGGCGTAGGTCTGGCTAGCTCTGTGTAGCTGTGCGGAAGTGAGTTTATCTCTGCCGGCTGTTTCTTGTCACCCATGCAGAGCTAGGTAGAGGTCCTTCTAACTGAATAATATGAATAAAAGGAGCTCGCAAGTATCGGATTCCAGCCCTTCGTGTATTCTGTGATGTTGTCCCTGTTGAACGGTGTAAACTCCCGCGTTCAATTCGGCTTTGGAAGGCATTACTCTCCGAGGTTCCTACATCAAGGGCCCATCCGCCGCTCTTGCGTGGATTGTGAGTACCATATGGGGAACAATCATTTGCGTCTCTGCAGTGGAAGAGCAGAATTCAGTGATCCTATCTTTGTGGACCTGAGGCTAGGCATCTAAACTCACCTACGAACACCTCCACTGATCTGAGTTTAAGTAACTAAGCACAGTCTGCATGAGCTAAAATTAGTTTGAGTTTGGGCGGCTAGGCAGGGTCTGTGTTACGAGTTCTAAAATTTATTTTAGACTCGTTTTTATCGATGCTTACCGAATTAAAACCAGTGCTGTTTTGCTGAAGGGATTCCGGCAGTGAACGATGTCACAGACACTAGACAGATTAGCAAACAAAAAGAGGGGTAGCCACATAAGGCAAGTGCGAACATGCACGAAGACGCCACAGGCGGCATGGACGTGACGCGGCACGGCGAAAAAAACCACCACAGGCGGCAGACATGTGAGGTGCATGGGAAAGGGAGGCCACAGGCGGTGGGAAATGCGACACAGCGCGGGAAGGGGACCACAGGCGGCGGAAAATGAGACGCAGCGCAGGAAGTGAGTCGCAGACGGGCACGCAAGCACGAGGGAGCAGTCGTCTTGAAGTTGTTTGCAGTGAACTTGAGCTCTTGCGCTGTTACTTGCAGTGGACTGTTGGTTTGAACCTCCACACTGACAGTGACCACGCAGGACAGGGGGCAAGGGGGCAGGGAGTGGGGGAAGGTCTAGAGGATGGGGGGGGAGAGCAACCAACTAGTTGATGCCGTCAAACGAGATGATCACGCCATGCGTGCGTTGCTTGCATCAAAATGATCTCCGAGCGGAGTTTCAATGGCTTGGAGAATCCTAGTCTCGTTCCCGACGTTATAGGGCAGTCACCGTTCGCTCCGCTCACGGGCAGTACCAAAAAGGGAATGTTGACATGCTGAAATGATAGCGAGGCAGAATTTTGATGAACTTTGATCGCGGGACACTGCCCTATAACAGTGCTCCTCCATCAATTCTCATCAAAATTCTGCCCCGGCAACATCTAACCAATCTAATCCCCTTTTAGCCTGCCCGTGAGCGGAGCGAGCGACTGCCCTATAACGTCGGGAACGAGACTAGGAGAATCCCGGATTCCCAACAATCCGACCTACCTTTACAGGGCCTCTATCCAGTTAATCCATTGGATGGCAGCCTGACTGAAATTATGGACTCCAAGTCTTCACCACGCGGGCCACTGAGGCCTGCACCTTTACCCAGATACATATTCCCTATCTTTCTATTGACCAGAGCAATATCAATGCTGACACAACCATTTTATCGGCGTGTGCCGTGGTCCCTTGGGCAATTTAATTTAATTTAATGATAATGATGTAGGAAAAAACTGTATCCTGGCAAAAAGACGCTTTAGACGCGTTGAACTTATTAATTCATACACACACGTGTTTTTGAGGGTGGTATCGCCTCCAATGGCACTTAAAAACGCGTCAATAGGGTCGTGGTTACTCTATTTATTGCTGTTGTTCCAGGTGAGACAAACTCCGCTTGATCGAGGAGATCGACGATGCATCAAATGTCCGGCGGCAATTTCCACCAGGCATGATGCCGGACTTTTGATGCCGGACTTTCCATTTCCCAAATGCTCTCATCAAATCTGTCCCACCATCAATCGCATCTTCCTCTCCTGTAGTCCTCAAAATCCTTCGGTACTGCCCTATTTGCATACACAGCTATCCCCATTGCGAAGACTACGCACTGCGTAAGCTTCGCCGCAGAACGACATGGTGCAGAGCACCACCTTCCAACTACAGCTGCAGCCCAGAGTTATCGTTATCCCATCCAGTCGACATTCCAGAAAAGAATTAGTCTCCGCTGAACTTAGTTGAATTGATATCCGTCAAATGTTCTAGCCATTCCTCAGCTGACCACTTCGCAGTCAGTCTACAGATACGCGCAATGACTGCCTACCTGTGCCGCAGTTGTATTCAACCTGCAGCCACGTAGCAGCCCCGAGTCTCCGACCATAAATAGGGAAATTTTCCTCTGTCTTTCTAACCCTTATCACCCAACCTATTGTTCTCGGTCTCGCCCTTCAATTCCAGCTCCTCGGCTCGGATTGGTTGATCTTAGGCTATGGGGTCTCTAATTACTGGGCCACCATGTCATTCGATCCCTCAATTCATAGATATAAAATTGCCAGACTCATTCTTGGCCTCTCTCTAGCACTGAGTAGCTAACGGATGTTCTGGATGCCCATCTTTTGATGAAGAAACTCAACTTACTGGTTGGCAATATTGGCGCTCTCCATCTCTGGGTGCTGTTTCTCTCTCTCAAATTCCTCATTAAATAATTTCTGTTCTTCAACTGGTCCAGCGCTCGATTTACAGACTAATGACGATCGCCAGGACTTTATCTCCTGAAGCTCAGGAAAATGCTTACCTTCGTTCTTCTGTGCGCCTCGTAATACTGCCTTGAATGTGAATATATGTGTTTGACCGACTCTCCATCTTCCGAATTACCAGAGCGAAGCGGCGGTAGTATGTCTTGTATAGGATATTGGTGCTCGATGTGTGCACATAATTATTACTTAATGAGCAAGAGCCGGAGAAGGAGGCACAAAGGAGGCATACCGAAGGATCACAAAGAAGAGAGAATGACATGATCCCCGCCTGATTTATGGTGAAGGTTACTCCTTCATAATCAAGCCTAACCAATATTTGACATCGTATGATGTTTAGCCTGGGAACGGATGGCAGGAAGCGAGTAATGGCCATTATATAAGCTAACGTGAGGTCCTTAAGCTCTGGATCACCGCCTACAGGGATGAATATCATGAGGGGTCGCGCGACGCGTTTTTCTGCGTATATTACTCTACACCCTGCCGGATCGGCCTCCGATTATCCCACCGATCATCCTATAATCGCCGCACAAATTCAATGCTGTCAATCGGAGAACAAGACACTAGGTCAGTATTCTGCTGTGAATTCAAACTGCTGACCGGTGCGCAGTTTCTTCAATACGGAATGTACTTGATTGCAGTTGCTGCTGCCCACGGCGCAGCCCAATTCGATTTTTGTCAAGCCGGGAGGCCACGTACTTTGCTCACGGAAGACCCGCGATACATAAGAGGCGGCTCATATCCACTCTTTTGGACTGGCAATGGTTCCCAATCTTTCTCAACTCAAAATTTACTGGAATTCCAACAGTCTTCTGGGACTATTCCCAACGTCTCTGTTTGCCACTGGCTATTCTAGTTGAAATGGCTCGGTGGCTCTCGTTGGTGTATCCTCATCCACTGGTCTGATAATCTTGACCTCGCTGACTGCGTTGATCATCAATATTGCTTTCCCCCCGCCCATATTTCTGACTGTTTCACCGCCCCTTCGCATGGATATTTCGGCGGCGGCTGCCCGTCAGGTTTGGTTTCAGTGCTTCATTCCTCTGTTATCTGTTCCTTCAAGCGAAATGCCGCCGTCCATCAGTGGTTATCAATCGTAATTCTGTTCTTCAATTCACGGGTCATTGGTCAAAACAGGTCCGGTTTATTCTCCCATGCAATGGACAGCTGTGAGCTCCCAGTAATTCACGGGCAGCCCCTTTCTTCCGTAGAATCCTGCTGGCTTGAAATTTTGGCATCGCCTTGGTTCCATATTTCTAGGCCACACGGTGTCCTTTGACGGCAAAGATGGTAAATCCTGCCTTCATTCTCCTTAGTTGCCCCATTGCATCATCCTACTAGGAGTGTGTACTCAAATTAATTGGCAGCCTGTCTTGTGTTCCTTAACCACTTTGTGTATCATTTGCCGTTTTGGACAGTTCATTGAATAATTCGTCGTAATTATTAAATCCTCATATTCCAGGTCCCGGGCGAACTCGAGCCGACCGCAGGTCGGGCGAGGGTGAGCCCGTGCATCACTAATATATATAAGATGTGTGGAGTGCTGGTGTTTGAAGTTGGAGTACCTATCATCGAGTCTATTGCTCATTTGAATGGTAACTGTTGTCCAGCCTGGTCCCCAATGCAGGTATATCTATCCAGGAAACCACTCAACAGGTACAGGTCAGCGGTACCAGGAATACCATACGAATAGGATTTAGGTTTATAATTAATTCCGGTGATTGAAATTTGAGAGCGAATATATTTTTGTAATGGGCTCACGAAGGCTGTTATAGGCATCCGACCTTTTTGTGTTCCAGGTCTACCTTTTGTAAATGCGGTCCTTAAAATTACTACCGGACTACGGATCAATCATTCTGCTGGTAGTTCAAATCACTACCAAATCACAGATTCCTAATCTTTTGGTGATCGCCAGAAACGGCTTGTAGGTTGTCGGCATCAACCCTTGAAAACCTTACCACAGGTGAACTCGGGCGAGGCCCGAGGGTGAGCCCACCCCATGTTAACTAGTGTTGCAAAGATTATACCAGCATTTTTAAAAAAAGCCCTGCGCAGCAGCGAAACGAACTCGTACTGCCATGCGCAGCACTGGCCCTAAATCACAAGTAGCGGCTACGCTCAGTTAGGCACAGTCGTCCTGAGCTAGGTAGACTAAATCTAGGGGCAGTGTCTTTTTCACAGAGTCAATCTGAGATGGTCGACCGGAATGCTGTGAATGTAAGCGCCGGCGAACGATGCGAAGGAATGCGACTGAAATGCAATATGAATGGATCGCATTACACAAGCATTACACCCTCGCGGGAATCTCTGCGGAAAATGAATGCTGAACCCCCACCAAATATTATGCCTCTTTGTCTTCTATCTTTTTAGTATGCCAAATGAAGCATGGGAAAGAGTCTTTGAATTTTCGCCCCCATCACGTGCTGCTCAAACAGGGAATTCGTGTGGTATGTTTGTTCTTCGCCTCCATTGAGCGAACCGGCCTGACAGTTCGTCTTGTGTTTGTCGTACAAACAATCCTCTCCTTCTTCCACCATCACCATACCGCCGTCCTCCTCATCTATCGCGCGTCCTGCCGGCGCGACGTTCCTCCCATGGTCACCGACCCTGCAAGCCCACGTCTCACTGATTCTCGCTGTCTCCGCCACGTGCAACATTCCGGCAAGTCGCCAAAACCTTCGCCTTGGTGGCATATGGACGTCCGACATTGACAGTGCAGTGTTTTCCCCGCCATCACGAGCCCTGTGCCCTGTGGCATATCATAGCTCGGCCATTGGCGCGTCGTTGCGACCTCATAGTTGTGTTGACACATCGTAACACCGTCGTTGCGCGTACTTACGCCTCGTCGGCCTGTACTGGGGTTAGTCTACCACTGCAGGCTGGTGGCAGCGCATATCCCAGCTGGCTCCATGTCCCTGGCCATGCCCTATATCATAAATATTTTCGTAGTTACACTGTGTATAGTACACCCACATTGAAAGAATTCTCTGTAAATCTTGAAATTGTCTGGGTCTTGCCTCGAAGTCAATATTGCAGCGTCTTGGGTGCTCAGAATTTCTCTCTGATATTTTTTCCGGAATGCCACCCGCCATTGCTATCAACAATGGCATGAACAATGGCGGTTCACACTCTGCGCTGAACCAGTTCGCGGTGAGATACTGCATTTAGGTGGAAAATAAACACGACACGCGAATTGCCTGTTTGAGCAGCACGTGATGGGGGCGAAGTCGCCAACTGTGGGAAAGATCCACGCATTGTTTGGCCGATGCGGGCACCTTTGACGCGACGCGATTGTGCACGTGAGGCTCGATGCACAGCCTTGACCAAACCTTATCAAGCATCGTACTTCCTAATGAGATTTTATGAAGCGAAAAACGAAATCTACCCAATTTCTATGGCGCAAGATGAGGTGAATGTGTGCGCACCACAAGCACCAAGAGAACTATAGTACTATAGGTGGGTCACTGTGACGCTCTTGAACGTCCACGCACAATGACCCAGTGCTTTCCGCTGGGGAAAATGGCGCCAGTGCACCTGCTTGAATAGGCGTACTTATCTCACGTACAGAGTCGGGGGGTGTTGATTGCGCGCTCGGAATGCCGTCCCACGGGAAGCAAACGCGAAGTGTCGATAAATTCGGCACCGAGCTTTCGACATTCAAGTTGTGTACATTTACGCTCCGGGGCCTTGCTGCCAGTGGCGGCTGAACATTCCCTGTGCTCCGTCCCAGTCTCAATCCTTTCTAGATGCCGCATCAAGTTCGCGTCCGAGCCGGCTCTATCAGGGCTCACAGCTTTTGCGCAGTAATCGTGGCTGTCCCACACAGCCCACGCAACTTGGTCGTAAGCGTGTACTCGGCAGCTTGCTCTCTGTGAAAACTCTCCCTGGTGCCCTCAAGGCTCCATCGCAGGCCAGCCCCTTCCCCTCCCAATATCACATCACACTGGGTCGACGAAGTATGTACGTCGCGTTCGCCCCGGAATGAGCTCTCACATCGTCCTGCAATTCAGATACCCTGATATGGGGACCTTTTTTCCCGAGGCACACAACTTTGTACTGTCCGGTGGTACATTCAACAGTATCACGAACATCAACCCCCCTCGTCCTGGTAGACAAAGAACATAGAGGTTCTCTCAAACATTACCTCATTGGATGGATAGATTTCCCAATGATCCCACTCGGCGAAATCGATCTGAAGAATGAAATTCACCAGGACACCGGATCCGCTGAGGTCCGTCGCCGAGGTGGGCGGCGTTCTGTGCGACGGGTGTATTCGGCCCGGATCCACGGCTGTCCGTCGAATATGACTGTCGCATTGTATCAAGGAGACACCGCTGAGGAGGTTCGGTCGTATTCTGATTCTGTAAATCTCTTATGGCGCATAACAGGAGTGGCTCGAGGATATCTCACGATACTCACTCGTTCGGTGGGCGCAGTTCAATGCCGGGTGGCAGCTAATGAACTGAGTTGCAGGCATCCTAACATTATTCAGCTCTTTGGTACTGTCAGCTCTTCCAACCTACGTGCTGGGATTTTTCACGATGGTACGTTCTTCCTCTTCCTAGCTAGTTCCCCGATGAGGTCAGTCATGCTCAGAATTAATACCGTATACACACCCGCTACGATGGTATCACCAGTCACCAGTTTCGACTGTTTACTTCTGGGCATTTATTGTGCGGACGCCACGCCACCTTGTCATCATTGCCGTTAACATATTTGCAGGAACACGAATTCTACGTAAGGATCACAGATTTAACTGTGCGGCATTCAACATAATTTGCAGGATGCTGCCCATCATCTCCATCGTTTTTTCGGCAACGATGCCTATGCAGTGATTCAGCTACTTCAGTGATTTTGCCTGGCTTATTGTTGATGATGATTCTAGATGGACTACGTGCTGTGGATACGTCCTTCAAGTGGCCGTCTTTGCGTTGACCTTACGGGTGACGGTGATCGCGGTCCATTGCTACTTTTAAACCTCATTCGCCGGGATGCACCGGCCGAACCCCTTCTCCACCCGAACGACGACTCAAAAATGATCGCTTCGATAACACTGATGAAGTATCATCACATGTGTTCGATCCATCTACCACAGTCGATTACTTCATCCCGGCCGTTGGTGGGACTGAAGACAGTTAACTGCTTCTTCTCCAAGCCTGGGCACGGGGCATCGATCCAGATCTCATTCAACTTTGATTTTCCGGTTCTCAATTGTGGTTGGTATTTCCCCCGGGACGGCGCGATGGTGATGGAGAATGGTTGGACTCGGTGAGTCTCATATAATTCCCCTCAGGTGGCACAGTCTCATCTGCGCAACCAAAGAATCCTATCTGCCGCCGTTGGGAGAATAAAAATCTTCCGTTTGAATATCTCCCTTGATAATCCTCGACTATGCGAGACCTGGCTAGCTCAGGCCAATCACATCTTCAAGTGTCTTAATATGACCTCCGGCCATGAGGATTGCGGTCGGTTCCTCTTCATTACCTTTAAAATATGTTGCTCAGCGTAGATACTAGTATTGGCAACTGATATAGAATACAGGTTGATGATAGTCGACCAGATGGATAACCTCCCGCCGGGATACCTATTTCTATGCCCGGTGCCGGAAATCCGAGCAGGAAACCGCCCATGGGTCCGAGTTCCGGACCCCCCATATTTCTGGTCACCCAACCCATCGGGAGTGCCACGCTTGAGTCCCGATGAGGCCAAAGATCTAGGGCATCCAGCCCTCAACTCGAACGTCTTCGTTCACGGCCTATCATGGGATTCCAGCGTCTACGCAGGACTCCGCCAATTCCACGAAGGCAAAGGATTTGATCCTTACAGTCATGATATTGCCAAACGCCTTCGACTTCCGGTGTACCACGGCTCTGAGGGGCTGCATCGCTCGTTTGCATACGGTACATTGAAAATGGATTGCTCAACTGGGCTTGACATATTGCAGTGAATGAACGCAACGTATCCGGTCAAGATGCATCCTCCAACTACAACGAGCTCCGTAGCTTCAACGACAAACATCGTACGTGATCCAAGTTCCGTTAACATTGTACCCATCGCCTGACTGCAATGCCCAGATATCCTCGCCGGTGACATCGCAATGTTCCGCAATCCCAATGACACGGGATTATTCATCCCAGCTCGGAGTTGGAACGTGATCATGGGTGCACAGTTTTCATTGATCCTTATACTCTGCGCATTCTCGCTGTACGACTACTTCCTGACTTCTTGAGTTGTAACATACATGTTGCCTATGTGCATCACGGCTTGCATCTGCTGCTGCTGCTACAGCATCACACTCATTTGATTTTCCAACACCCGGATCTGTTCGACCAGTAGAGCGTTGGCGTCTTCGGGGTTCCACGTCGTAGGGGGGGTACAGAGTGTCCCAGTCCTTGCCCCTCGGCGTGCCCCGCGAGTGCTTCAAATTCTCGCGGCAGGTGCGCTGTCTGGTGCGCCTTCTCCTCCGCACCCCGACTTCCGGGGTGGGCCACATCCGTCGGTTGAAACAATTGTCTCTTGGCGGACGGGAGCGTACTGCTGGGCGGGCAACCCTTCGTTTTGTGTAAAAAGGTTTGTCACTGGCAGACCTTCGCTGCTCGGACTGAGGCGACGGGCCCGGTAAGCGCAGAGCCCACCCGCGGCAAGCACCGCTAGTAGGGCTCCAATCACAGCGCCAGCGATGGGACCAGAAAGATTTCGTTTCTGAGTAACAACGGAAGGGGACTCAGATCAGGAATGGAGGATGAGATAGAAGACGAGGATGACACGGATGACGTGAGTCCGCGCCATTCTCGTCACTTCGTTACTTCGCTTAGCACTGCGAAAGTTCGTAACTTTGATGGGAATTCGTGAAAGTTCGTGAGTTTGATGGCTTTCTGTGAAAGTTCGTGAGTTGGTATTCCAACCTTGTCAAACGGCGACTCCTCGGGACATCACGGAGTGATATGCATCAACAACTTGCCGAGGTTGGCCGGTTAGGTTCCGGTTAGCTGGTTAGGGGTTGGAGGTTAGAGGTTTGGGTTAGGGGGTTACAGTTAGAGGTTAGATGTTAGTGGTTAGTGGTTAGAGGTTAGAGGTTAGAGGTTAGGGTTAGAGGTTAGTGTTAGGCCAGGGTATCAATATATATAAAAACGGGGGAGAAGGAAATGATGGCCAGATTGATGCGTCTGATTTGTGTGGTTTGTTCACCTCACGAACTTTCCTGGGAATTCACCAAACTGACGAAGTTTCAGAGGTTGCCATCAAGGTGACGAACTTTCACGAGTTTAAGCGAAGTAACGAAGTGACGAGGGTGACTACTACCCGGATGACGTCGATGATAAGATAAAAGATGAGGAAGAGGTAGAAGACGTCGCTGACGCAGAGGATAGATGTGGCGCCGGACTGACTCTGGGATAATGAAGCAGTATGGAAATAAATGGAGCAACTCACACACTTGAAGAACTCGATTCCGGCGTCACAGTGACGGGGATTGCATGGACGGCCACCGAATGGGTGTCACCAATAGTGGGGTGGATGGAGAAATTCTAATTGGCAGAGAATCCGCAGTTCCCCATGCTCCTTGTCCCCACTACCCAAACGTTCCGCAAAAAAAAAAAAAACTCCCTGGCAAGATCTGGCTAACTACCAGCAACAAACAAATTGAATGAACCAGATAGAGCTAAGACTAATAAATAAATCAACCTATCTGGACAGGAGAGCCCTTACGCCGGGAATTCGGACACCTTGGGGATTTGGGAGAAATTGGGCAGAGCAACGGTGTGCGTCAAGCTTGACGGGCGGGTTGGGTAAGAATTGGCACGCTGTCAGCGCAGATCGCAACAATTTCAGCCAGCTGTGTAGCCAGTCTTTGGTCAACGAAACTACCGGCCGCTTGGATATTTCCGTTTTTTTCAACTCACACGTACAGCGAATGGGACTCGGAGGAATCAGGATCGTCCAAATTGCGTCCAAATCAGATTGATTCAGCAGTTATTCCAGGAAACGGATCTATCAGTAAAATAACACGTCTGTCTTTGACGTCTTTGGCGTCTTTGGCAAGACGTCAAAGACGCCAAAGACGTGTTTTCCCCAAAGACACGCGTCTTTGGCTAAGCTATGTCAGAAGTCTTAGCCAAGACCTAGATCTTGAGAAAGACCCATAAGATGCAACAAGTCTTTGGGCAAGATGCTCTCAAAGACATTCAAAGACTCTTAACGACACTTGAAGACAGGTAAAATAATATATATTGTGGCATAAAAAATACAAGTTAATACAAGAAGATATACAAGAAGATATAGCCCAAGTCGCTTCGACGACTTGTGAGCAAAAATCTTCCTCTGCAGCGGAGGTCGACTGGTGTGCCCGAGATAACAGTGGTGTAAATAGCATAAAATCAGAAACACTGAGTGTGCGTACCTTGTATAGGGTGCATAGGGCGAGGATTGAGGATCGAGGTACAAATAGCCTAGAAGTGCAGAGTCAGTGACACTGATCCAATCGTAATCATAAATGATGCTTACCCAAATCTTGAGCACGACGCTATTTGCTCGCAGGACATCGACAGAGAGGAAAGTGCTGTGGAGGTCAGTAAACAAAATGAGCTGCCACATGCGGCTTCAAGTGCAAACATGCACGCGGAATGGAGCCACAGGCGGCGGATATGCAACGCAGCGCAAAGAAGTCGGAGGTAGCGAGATGGGACAGAACATTGAAAGGCAGAACTTGAGGCAGCGGGGAGTACGACGCGGTGCAGAAAGCGAGCCAGAGACAGGCTCCCGGAGTACAGTTGGGAGCGGCAACTTGACTCTTGAGCGGCCTGGCATCGAGGTAGAGTGAGCCTTGAGCTATTGCGGGCAATCGACTTGAGGTCTTGAATCGTTGTATGCACCGAACCTCTGCTTCAGACCACGGAGGGCCAAAGAGAACAAGGACGGAGGGCGGGAAGTGGGCAGAAAGTGGGGAGAAAGAGGGAGAAAGGCGACGTGATGAGGGGAGAGAGCAACCAACTATTTGATACCATCAAACGAGAAGATTGCGCTATGTGCTTGTATCAAAATGATCATCACCGGGCGGAGTTTGAATGACTTTCTACGATTTCCACCAATTCCGAGTCACTGTGCACAGATGGCGACTGACAACCCGTACGCAGCCTACGCACTTTAAGTGTACAGGACAAATTCGCAGCCCCCTTACACTCAACTGGTGAAAATTCCTTCCAGATTTCTTTCCTGCTGCCGAGAGTATAAAAGATCCGTACCAAAGACGTAAGATGTTCACCAAAAGACCAAGACGTCCAAAGACACCGAGCCAAAGACCAAAGATGCCCTCCCAAAGACGAAGATCTAAAAAGATGAGTCTCAAAGACAGAAGACGTCAAAGCCAACAGTGTACTTTTACTGATGTCTGCAAGACAGAAGGTGCCTAGGATAAGGATTGCTCCAGACACGCATGTTGAGAGAGAAAAAGCAGAGACCAACTAAGAGAGGTGAGCAAGAGAAGCGACATGGACGAGAGAAAAGGGACGGCTCCGGTCACAGCGGAGGCTGATGACTAACTACACCACACACCACCACACACAGCCTTGATCTCCTTCCGACGCTTCCACGAAATCGGTTGCTGAGTCTTGCTCAAGACGCACGGGCATTCGGGCCATTGATTCTGGCTGTCTATGCGATTGACTGGCAAATAGGTCGCTGGCAGTTGTCTGGCTTTCCCGCGTCTCCATCTAGTGTGTTCTGAGTCGCTCTGTTCCTGTTCCTGCCAGCAGCTGGGCTTCCGGTTCCAGATCGCACCGGTGAAATCGGGATGTGATGAATGATATTCCCATTGCTCACTTTTCCGCTTCGCAAAATTTCAATGGACGCCCATAGGAGCGGCCGTTAACAGGTCCGCGCTACACCCCATGCCTAGACTCGATCTCGTGTGCATACAGCGTGCTCATCCGTCGCTGTGAGAGAATCTACCCCTGCTCCTGGTCGAGGATTCCGGGTTTAGGCCCTCTGAGACTGTACATCTTTCCGCAGATTACTGCAATGCTCCTGGCTTCATCCACTGTTTGTCGATTCTGGTCAAGGATCCGCACACTGGATAAAGCTCAGAATAAATATCTATATCTCCCGTGGATTCTGGAAGTCGACAGACCGAGTGGCAGCCGATTAATTATCCTCTTCAAGTTGCTGTAACTCAAGTGCTTCGTTAAATGTCGGATTTTCCTGTCAAAAGCCTAACTGACATGATGTTTAGCCACTTGTTTACGGTCTTTCATGGCGCTCTTCGGCCCCGCTCACCCTTGAGGCTCTGGCGTGTACTGCTGTCGTGGGTCACCGTCGTGATGTCGCGGACCACAGAACTAAGATCTACCTTGAGATCACCGTCGAATGATGCCTTGCCGCGCACGCGCACGACACAGGCGCCCATCACAGCGCGACGTTGCCGCGGCGGCATCTCGACCTCACCTCGACGCACTCTTAAGAAATCGTTATCATGGGTTCGAGTCGGTGGTTGATTCCCGTTGCACTAGCCCTCTAGGCTGGTGTGCGCTTCTCTGCAGCACACCGATTCGTTTCGTCAAAAAATTGTTCTGATCCCGACTACCGCATTTTTTTGACATCCCATCATTCTAAGATAGATATCTATCTGCCCCAATTAGTACAAAGGCACTCGGCGCTACGCAAGCCTGGGGAAACACAGGGCCACGACGGTGACGGTATGCTGACGGTAGCCCTTAAGACAGACAGCAGTGGGAACCCACTGCCCTTTTCCCTCCCACACCGTTGGCGGTGCTATGGTCGACGTCCCTTCGACCCTCGGGGCGTTGCTTGTCGGGGGCGCCGTCGCTCTGGTGTGCGTGTGCTCTCGTCCTCCCATTTTGCGGCTTCCTGCTGACGCGGCCTCGTTTGTCAGCCTGAGCGGGATCGTGACCGTGCAATGCATCATCTTCTACAAGCTGTACCCTAATGAAGTGCGGATACAGAACCTCATGGTGCGCGCCTCGCATCTCTGCGTAGACAACGGACGTACTTACCTTCATAATGATCCTAGGTCCTGGCCGTATGGTGCGCGCACCCTACCTTTTTCTCCGTCGTCAGTGCTGACACTATTCATTGCCAGGCTCCTGGATCTCCTCCATTCCGCATTCATCGTGACGTCTCTCTTCAATTATTTCATTGATTTCTTCGGTGATACGTGCGCGCGCTCTTGATTCCTGCTTTCGCTCTGAACGCTCGTACAGGACACGGATAGACCATATCCCATGGTGCGTGTCATCTTACTTGTTGCTGCTCGTTTTTTCCATTGAAAATGTGCCAGGTCCGTTGCTGTACGTCCTACCTTTTTTTTTCGAGCTTCAAGCGAGAACTAATAATGTACATGGAATTAGTTGTCGGTGGTAGTCACGGTGCGTTTACCGTCCATCAATCGCGCATACTCGGAGTATTTATACCGCTATCGCAGGCTATCCAAACTCTCATCGTGCATTGGTGCGTCCCCACTTTCTATCAAAATGCCGCCCGCTCATTCTTCCTGTCAGGTACTTTGCCCACAAGATCTACAAGTGTACGCATCTCCGCACATTCATTCATTAATGCCTCATTCTCGATGTGCCTCAGCGAGTGGAAAAAACTGGTGGATCACAGCACCGATAGTGGGTTAGCCATCTCTCGTTCTCTCACCTGACTCAGCCATAGTCGTCCAGGTGCTCCTGGCCTTCCTCCGCCTTCGTGAGCCCCTCCCCTCCGGTGCTGCTAGGTCTCATTCATCCTTTGCCTACCAGTCGCGGCGTCTGGTACGTCTACCCTCCTCTGTGTTGCCGACCAAGCTGACACTGCCGCCAGTCTCCACAACCGAGATGTACGTCTGGGCATGTTCCTGCTCTGAAATTGTACTGAAGACTGTTTACCCAGGATCCGTCGCCACAAGTACTCCGCATTCAATGAGAAATACCCGGGGGTGCGTCTCCCGTCCAATTATACTCAGAATTGCTTTACTTATCATATACCTCACAGTGGGTCTTCACGACGGGCCTCTCCCTCTCCGCCTCGGTGGATATCATCATCACCGGCTGGCTCTGCTACTTCCTGCAGAAGATGCGCCGGCGGACTGCGTCGACGCCGTACGCCTTCCTCCCCCCCCTCACTCCATCTCTCACCTAAAATACTATTCCGCAGGATGGCGCAAGTCGTCGACACCCTAACGCTCTACACTTTGGAAAACGGCTTCTTGACCTGGTGCGTCCGGCCTGTCGCCGATGTATGTAGACTCAGACTGATAAGCATCTGGCGGCCCCTTTTGAAGCGTGACGACCACGGCCTCCTTGATCTGTGTACGTACGCCATTTATTTCGTGTTTCGTTTTGTTTTGAGATATCCGGATCCGATACTAATGTGAAGACTTCTCCAGTGGCTGACCATGCCGAACAATCTCGTGTTCCTGGGCCTGCACTTCATCATCGGAAAACGTGCGTCTTTCGCTCTTCCACCTATTTCTTTTCTTCCTCGATATGGACGTTGACGCTCACTATGGGCTGCAGTATACGCCAACTCTCTGCTCATCTCGCTCAACACGCGCAAGTCCTTACGCGAAATGCGCTGGGAAAAGTCCGAGTTGGGGGATCCTTCCGTATCTGCGCGGACCCGGGGGGACTTCACTGTCCCATATAGCAGCACGTCCTACCCGTACGGCGCTGTGTCGATGGAGGTAAGGGGTGTTTCGCTTGTTGTGTTGTTTAGCAGACCAGGGTACTGATTTCCTCTGCCTTCTGTTTCCTCGGGGCTACAGTCCCCAAGCTCGACATACCGTCCCGCGTTCAAGGTGCGTTCTACCTCCATTCTCCACCAAACTACCATCCATTTCCCCCGACCCGACCCGATGCTGATCGCGAGGATTTAACCCACAGGTCAACCCGCGCGTTCTCCCTTCTCAGCTCGACATCCGAGTCGAGCGCCGGGGCTCCGACCTCTCCGCGAGCTCGGTGCAGAACGACGACGCCCCCCATGCGTATGAGCAGGGCCAGCGGTACCACCGCCCGCGATCACCGAGGCATTTCGGAGAGCATCTGCGGTCGCTTCCATAACAGTTTCGTTTCATTGCACATATATATCCACGCATCTAACTCATAACTATTTATCGGGGCCCAACAATTGCATGTACTATATATTATTCAATATCCTTATCGCTACGTTCGAAGATCGTATTTTCGAATGGAGCGGCAACCCGATGAGCCAGCATCATGTCGCCGGTATAAGTCGCCTTGCCCTCTTCGGGTCTTTGTTTGGGAGGGTGTCGGATCCTGCAACGAAATGAATATGCCATGGATGGGTCAGCACGAAAGGTTGGCTGGGGCCCAGCTGCGACACATTGACAGGGCTCAGAGGTTTCCCTTGCGGATGATTATGAGAACCGTAGACAAGTAGCTATAATCATTGTCAGTCAGGTTTTTGACTGGTGTCCAGACAACACGTGAGTTGTGCGGGAGAATCTCCGCAGCGTGAGGGCAGCGCAGGGTAGCGCCAGTTATTGGGCGAGCGTTATCTGAGTATCGATTTGGCCAATCTCAGCTTCGTTCTAAGATTTCTTTGGCCTCGCAAGACGGACCAAGGACCGGTGGAAGTGCCGCAATGTATATGGGTCCATCGAAATCGAAGGAAATGGTACATTCAAGGAAACGGAGCAGTGAGTAATAGGAGTATCACACATCACAATTCGATATCAGTGGTGCAATATAGAACCGGACGGAATTACGAGTTAACTGGCAACATAAAACACAGCCAAACTTGAGGGTGACATCAGGAAAAACCTCCTTTGGAAAGTTACCTCCAATTTGGGAAATTGCCTCTGAGTGTTCCGAAGAGGACCAATTGGAAGAAATCGGGGCAAATGCCTCCAAGTTCCCTCGGTTGGCTAAATTTCCCTGGATGCCATCGTCATTACATGTTTGTTGTACTTCAACTTCCTGGTGCACTGACTTTATTTAAAGGGCACTATCCCTCGTGATGCAATCGTATCCGTTTACCATGTTCTGTGGGCACGTTGTCGGTCATTCGGGCATGTCATTTTTCTCTCCACAGAATTAAGATGCCTGACAGTCTTCCCTGAGACTCTTCTGTTGCCAGCCGCACGCGGGCAAATCAAATCGTAGCGAGTTGCAGTACGATCATATGACGTTGCCACGCTATTCATCCAGGTCTGTATGCTGGTCCAACTACTGGTTTCTCAGTCACCTACTGAATTGTTTTATGCAGTAGTGTGCTGTATCTGAATGGGTCGGAACAACACATTTACGTCCATGCTGATCGGGTGTGGGTTCAACATTGGGTTAGTCGTATGTCACCCTTTAGTTGCCTTAAGTGTACGATGTAGACCTGAATGCAATTGGCCTGGTTTTCATATTGTTTTGTGGGTATCCCGTGGGTATTCTAACCAAAAACCAGCAGGAAATTAACGACAAATTTGCGGCAAAAGCAAGGTAATTCAAGGTAATTTGGGTCCAAGTTGGAGGCAGCTAGATTGCAACGTTACTAGGAGGATATTCAGTCCAATTGGGGCCAAATCAAACCCGGGAAATTGCCAAGGAGGCTTTTCCTGATGGACGTGACGGCCCAACAAATGCGAGAAAGACGGTGTGAGCTAATTACACAAGGGACAAACAGAATCAGGAGGTTAAGTGCTCGGAGGTTTCCAAGAGATTTGGTTTGAATTTGGTGCAAGTGAGAGCACTGAAAGGCTGTGTGTGCGCTGCTGACCGTGCTATTTGTTATCTTGTCCTGATCGGAATGTCTCCTTGACCCCAACGTCCATGTCGCTCAACGCTTTTGGTGTGGTTCCTCGTCTCTGTCGCTCGCCGCGCAGGATGTCGAACTCATAATTGGGAGGTATTCTTTTCATGAAGCTGGAACTTCGAAATGGACCACCGTCAAGCTGCAGCAGACTCGATCGGCATCCATCTCCGTCGTGTACACACATACCCCCTACCTCCCCAAATCCGTCCGTGAAACTCCTGATTTAACATGTGGGTACCCAGCGCCAATTTACACGCGAATACCACGAGTCGCGCCTCCAGTTTCATCGCATCGTCTTTGACAGTGATGAAGACTCTCGCTGTCGATCGAACGCTTGTGGATCCTATTCCTGGACTGAGTCCCGTCGGCCACGGATGCGACTCTGACCGAACTGCAGATGCTCAACTCATACCTCGGAGGACCAGACAATTCGATATACGCCGAACAACACGGCGGCAATAATAAATCCCTGCCGGAATGGGACACCGTCCGCAGATGGTCCGTTCGACTCGGTGAATAGGCCGTATCCCGACCCCAGAGTATCGCGAGCGTCTATTTCGAGTTAACCAACGGCTCTACCGTTCAGGAAGGACTAAAATCTACAGATCTACCCCAAAATACGCCCGTCACGCATCGACTCAGAGACCCTCCCCCGTATCACGTATCGGATACCATGTTCCTAGCAACAAAAATCAACCTCATATCGACTTGGTAAACGCAAAGGACAGAGTGGGTGTACTTACTATCGACCTTCCCCGCTCGTCTCGCCGCGACGACTGCATCTGCTACCGCCCAATAGTCATCCCCAGTATGCACCCCGCGCACCCAGTCCACGCGATAGTCTCCCCGCCGCTCGACCGCCACGAATCGGCCATCCGCCAGGAGCGGGCTCTCGACCCCCATTGTCACCGGAGTCGTAGTCAGAAAGACGATGCACTGTAGCCGGGCGTCCGCGCTCAGCGCCGCGTCCAATGCGGGGTTAACGTTGTTGGGACCCGGGTGGAAGGCGATATGCGTGAGGCGCGGCATCCGCCCGAGGCGCGCATACAGTGCGATTGCGAGTGCGGGCGCCTCGGGTACGGGACGGCGACGGTCATCGAGCAGCTCGAGGTGTGTGAGGTTGCGGAACACGTACGCTGTATCCACAACGTCTTTCTTTTCCGCGGGTCCACCTTGAGGAAGTAGAGTCTCGAGCAGCATCGTTAGCCGCCGGAGGCAGTCCATCGCAGCCAGAGCGCGCAGATGCCGCGGCTGCAGGCATGTCCGCGTGAAGACCGTGGTGGCGCGGGCGCACGCGCACAGGACAGGCTCGATGTGTGAGGGGCTGATGTATTCGAGGAAGAGGTGCCGCACTGCGTGTGTGAGGAAGCCTGAGGGTTTGTGCACGATGTCGCGGAGGATGCGGCCGGGGGGCAGGACGGGGAAGCCGTGGATTGGCGGGGACAGGCAGAAGAGGAGGACGCGGTAGGAGAGGGGGTGTAACCTGGATGGCGATGACAAAAATAATGAATTTCGGATTGAAAGGGTCAATCCGCGGCTACCGCTCACCATTCCTTGATGCGCCATGCGACCAGCATGAGGCGAGGAATATTCGTAGGGCGGCAGAGAGCGGCAATCTCGAAGATGTTGCGTTCGAGTTCCGGGGGAAGCCGAGACGTGGCACCGATATGAACTGTGGGTACAACTCTCATGGCCACCATGCGTGTAAGCGGAAGGAGGATTGGAATGAGGGAAAGACGCTGAAACACTCTGGCGCGAGTTGACCTTATGTGTTCGGCCTGGGCCGACCATCCCGGACGATGGCAGCAATCTACTCGTCCCCATCGCCGCTGCTCCGACAGCGGATTCTCAAGTGCAAAACTGAAACTCAGAGTGGGGCACAAATTGCAAGTTATACCCGGGGAAGACACAACAGTGAAACTATTCGTTTCTTGGGCCACTGCACGATCAGTGTACTGTTTCGAAACTGGGCCAAGCAGAGCATTATATTTATCCTGAGTCTTAGCCTATCGCTCAGAATTATTGAAAATAGAATGTGACGCCGATTTGATACAGGGACCCAAAAACATTGAATTGAACATCTTGAACTGCCGACGATACCGAGAGCATTACAGCTGGAGCACGCATTGTGCCATGGCAAAAACTTCCACGGCAAGTTGCATTTTGTAATTGGTATGTTGATGGACTAGCCGACAGTCAGACTCCCCGCGGGCTGTACACCAACGGATAAACCGCACCCGTCCTCATCGCCTTGCCCCTCCATCAGAATTCATTTTGGATACACTGACGGGTTGCGCCGTTGCATAGTCACCTGCTGGGTGGTCGCGGCCCTCCATCAAGGTGTTGTCCTCCTCCTCCTCCTCCTCCTCCTCCTCTTCATGTTTGATACATGGGCCTATAGCAGATCAGCGGCATCCTCAATGCGCGAAATTGGACAGTGTACAGAAGCACCTCAATGCTGCGGTATGTCCACAGATCGCTGTAGGGCTTGGATGAGAAGTGCCGTTCACGGGGACAGGAGACTCACTGACACTGCCGGCAAGGGCCATGACCGCGGGTTCATGGCATTTGACAGGCAGAGCACAGACACTTGCCATGGCGTTGGCCAGGCATCGCACAATTCCCTTTGTTCCTTTGTCAGCATGGGAAAGTCCGGCGTTCAAGTTCAAACCCAATGAGAAATTCTTCCCTTCGCTCTTTCATTACTTGCTGGCCCTCGTCTCACTCCGAACAGGAGCAGAGGAGCCTGGAGAGCCCAAGGCAGAGTCTACCAGTACATCTTGTGGCCTTTATCTGGTCTCACGCCTGCAGCACAATGAATTTGTTTTGCGTGCGACTTTAAAACCGGTGCCCATGCAAAATTGGCTGCACGTTGAGAAGTCTTCGGCAAAACGAGAAACAAGAGCAAACTTTTGTATAACTAACTCATGGGAAGAAATACATATTTTTTGGACTCAGCAGTGGTTGAAAAAATCAAAACACCTCGCGGTTGCAAGGTGGAAGTGATCGCCAAGTGATTACCGAGCGCAAGCCGCGGAAGGCAGACAGATTTCTCACGCCAACAAAGGAACAAAGAAATGCGTGCAATGCCTGGCAAACGCCATGGCAAGTGTCGGTGCTATGCCCATCAAATGCCATGAACCCACGGTCATGACACTTGCCCGCAGTGTGAAGCAAGCGCAGCAGCTGAGACATATGGAGCAGCAGTCGGAAACGAATTTTGCGAAGGTCATGGAGGCGAGAGGAGAAGGTCGTGGGGGAAAGTAACGCTTGGCGTCGGCTGTGTTTAAATACTGGCGATGCCCTGACGACGAATCACCAATTCATGGCAGCGTGGTAAGTTTAAAGTGATCTGAATGTTTCAAATTTGGACCACTCAATTCGAGCGAACGTTTCTTGTACGACTTCCAGCTTGAACCAGTTACCATCTGGACGTCGGGTTGAACGGAATTATTTTATACAATGGACATTTTAATATATACTTATACTTCTACAGCATGTACACGATAGCGCAAAAAGAAGTGCCTGGGTGATACATATTCAAGGTATTATGGGCAACGAGGAGGGTGGGTATCTGATAGGATATCTAGCAGGAGAGAATAACAATCAAATAACCACACGTAGAACGAGACACTCCAATTTTTCCAACCTACTTCGAATGCTTACACCGCGGCTTGATCTTGTTCCGCCTCAGCGCAAGCGGGCGATCGCGTCCCCGCAAACGCAGATACACCCCACATGCATTGCAGAGCCGCGCGCCGGTCTTGCTCCGCCGCCACACGCTCGTCTTGCGAGAATGACAGTGCGAACACTCTGGCCCCTCTGCGTCCGCAGACGGATATGGCTGCTCTTCGCACTCCACCTCCTGGTCGGCGGCGATGAGCGCGAGGGGCCGCAGCTTCTTGCGCTGCTGAAGGTAGAGGCCGCACGCATTGCACAGCAGCTGCCGCGTCGCGGGGTTGCGGCGCCAGAGTGGTGTCGACGTCGCGGCACAGTGAGAGCAGCGTTTTGGCGTGGTGGTGTCGATGCTGCTGCGCCGTGATGAGGAGGCGCTGGACGTGAATACGGAGATCGGGGACAGGGTACCAGATGAGTCGGACGAGCGGGAGGATGGGCGAGGGAGGATGTCAGGAAACGCCGGGCCAGACGGGAAGGTGTAGAAAGGGTACGGTGAATGGGCATCAGGTGCATTGAACACGGAGGGCATCATCACGGTGTTCCACAGACCGGGGTCGAGGCTGGCTATATCAGACCACTGGGGAGGCTGCAAGAGTAGATCGTTGGCGTAGACACGGTGGTCGGGAAGATCAACCCAGTATGTGCTTCCATCTGGCGATGCGGAGTCTATGCTGCCGCTGCCACGGAAATTGGAGTCTTCTTCCAACGTGGAATACAACGGGAGCGGGCTCAGCGCTTGGGCAATGAGGCCCATTTCCGCGTCTGTTTGGTGCGGAAAGCAGTATAGTGAGTCCACGGCAGCGTCCACCGAAGAGTACGACCGCTCACTATTGCGAGAGCTGGGTGCCTGGAAGTCAATGGATTGCGCTTGCCGACCGGATAACGGGATGGTGTTGTCTGCCAAATGAATCGAAAGCACTTAGAAAGTCGATATCGGCGCACTGAGGTAGGACGCTTACCGCCGAACTCCCACCATCCAGTATTCGTATGCGACGTAGCCTGCGCCCCAGCGTAGCACCGAAGCTCTTCTTGTTGTAGAATTCGTAGATCGGTGAGGGACATGGAAGGGTGGTTCTACTTGCTGAATCAAGGATGGGGAGAACTTTTCCAAGACGCGGCGTATATATATCGGCAATTCAAGTCTCGGATGCAATATTGCCTCGATCAGGCGAACCGCATGGCGCCGTCCATTAAGCGTGCCTTGACGTGCAAATCTAAAGGGTACTGCCGGAGGACAGCTGTCGCGATTGTCCGATCTTGCTGGGCGGGATATTTGGTGATTTATTTGAGATTAATGCAAAAACGAATACATTCGTCTGCATTCGTCCCAGGCTCCGTCTGGCAGATCGCCAGGTCATCGGCGACATTGAGCCTGGATCGGGAACCGACTGTCTGAACGGGGAACAAAGGCTGTCGTTCTGATGCGCGTGCAATTGCAAAAGCGCCAGATGCCAAGCCCACATTTAGGCTGCTGGATCTGCAGGTCAGATCAATCAGTCCGCGCAGCGTTCATTAACTGTGACTCCGCATACCGGGCTATGCCGGGTCCCGACAAGTAGAAACACCGATCATAAAATGATCTACTACCCAACCGCGGAGCCGGTAACCCAACAGCAGGCTACCGTAGGACTGCTTCAAGACTGCTTCAAATGTCTGTATTTGGGGCGATACGTTTTGGATAAGTACGAGCGCGACGATACAGCGTTCATCGTCTTCTTCAAGTTCTTGCGACTCATGCACAGAATGAGCTCAAAGCATGGGTGTGGCGAACGTAAGTAGTAGCGGCCGATGACCCCACCGCACTGCCTGATAAATGACTGATCAGAAAGAAGGCCGCAGTGCACCGCCATGGGGTTCCTAATCAGGCTTGCGAAACAACAGGAACAACGATCGGTCCGATCGGTCCGCGACATCGATTTCTTTCGGTTTCTACAAATTGGGGCAAATTCAATGTTCTGGGAAGTATGCGCTCCTTCACTTCCCAACGGAAGACAAGAGCAGGGCCTCCTGTGACCCGAAAAAGCCTGCTATAATTTATATCTCACCAGCCCGGTGTATCAGATTTTGACGGTTTGTTGGGCAGGCATCACCGTGGGATTGTGAACGATGGGATCTCGGAGTAATGCGGAAAGGGCAAACGAGAGCGAGAATAATATTCGGTCTTCGCTACAGTGTTCAGGATGCCTGATGTTTCACTCACCCGTGGCGTGCTTGATTGAATAACAAAAAAAGCCCAGTCAGCGATTCCCCCACCATTGCCCTCCTCACCGTTCGTTGGACGGGACGCAGCGCTCACTCAACAGCTTTCATTCCTAGTTAGTCTGTTGGTCCTCGTAATGCCGTCCGGGTATCGCCATCTACGTCTGCAGACCATCTGTCGGCGCCGTTCTTGTAGGATATTAATGGTGCTGAAACGCCAGCGAGTAGCCAGCAGGTGCGATGGACGCCCGCTGGTCCGCCTGAGTCGTGTAATTTGTATGGGCAACGAACACGGCCTCGTCCAAATTGCATCAACCCAGACACAGCAACGGCTTAGCGTTCGAGTGAATGGATGTAAAGTGCATTGAAAGGAGATCGAACTGTCGAAGAAGATTCAGAACTCTGGCGTGCCTGACAAAGGAGTGAGTGAGACGTGGGATTTTGACACAAAAGTGGACGAAAGCCGTTGTGGCAGGGTCAGAGGGCCCGCATGTGGAAATTGTTTTATATTCATTTTTATACGCACTTTTGATTTATCCCCGTAACACGTTACATCATCTGTTTGTACCGTAAATGGGGACCCACCGTGCAATTTTACGATCGTACCACCATATTCACGGCCAGTGCAAGGCAAGCGCCTAGAGGCTGCATCGACGCACCTCGCCCCTTCCTCTCTGGAAAGCCGTCAGTGGGCTTCTAGCCACCAACAACGTCACTTCTTCACAATCCTCACTCGCACTCGTTACGCACCATTTTTGGAATTTCTTATTCTCTTTCCTCGCTCTTTTTGCACTCTACCCTTCGGGCCCTCATTCCACATTCTATTCCCAAAATCTATTCTACCATTATCGGATCACCGACCCAATTCAAGACCTACATCCCGGGCATTCCCCTCTTCCACACCGTTAGATTCCGCGTCCGGGTACGGGGGCGCTCAAACAGCGGCTGTAGGCTGCACAGATTTGCTGTGAACGCCTTGTGAGTTACGGTTAATGATCTATTGACGAGTGTCGAGCGGACTATCCGCTCCCAGTGTGCGCCGACCTCGTCTCAATTCGATCCACAGTCGTCACGGTGAGCTATTGGGTGTGACTGCGAATGAGTCCGGCCGTTCCAAATGACCTACGGACATCGCTGTCAAATCGACGAGTCAGAGCGAAATAAAACTCACCGTGAACACGGACAGCACGCTGGAATCGCATGCTGGCTTATCCTCGCAGGCTAATACCCGAAGACATAGCACGTCGATGTCGCTTCTGCAGGTTTAAAAAAAAGCCTGGGCATCGCCAACCGTGCCATATTATTGGAAGCAACGCACGACAGTTGAATCACGAACATCTGTAATTTCTTCAAGACACGTTCACAATCTGATTAGCCATTGACGTGTACCTTCGGACTCGGACGATCCACAATAAAATTGAGACGGCCTTCGCATGTTCTGCCATGGCGAGAGCAGCGAATGCGGTTGCTATCCACCTTCGGCAAGGCATCAGTAGCTGCGATCCCAACCATCGTCCTCAGAAAATTGAGGGGGGAACGCTCCCTGCTGCCCGTGTGCTGACGCTCACGATGTCCACAACCGTCTCCGTTCGTAAATCAGAAGAGCGTCTACATTTCTTGGGGGGGTTATCCAGCTCTGCGTATAAGAGTGCGAATATCGGTTGGGAGGGAATAAGACTCGCAGCTTTGATCCAGTTCTTCTTTGATGCGTGGACTCGATATGTCGGGAAATCGATGAAGTCAGCAAAGGGAGCGCACATTTCAAATTTATTCAACCCCTAATGACATTCTGCTGAAACCCGGGAGCTAACAGCGCTCGCGATAAGGGTGGATGGGCTCTTGACTGCATACGCAGCGAGTGACGGGTGCCTGTCGTTGAGTAGCCCGGATCGTGGAGGATGGATGTGTGTGACTTGCCGGAGTAACTGAAATGCATATCTCGGGGCGCGGAAGTGTAAAGTGGCCGGTATGCATCCATGCTCAACATTGGCAGAAGTCTTCGGAGCCGGCGAGAGCTTCGGGAAACGATCCCTGCTGCCCGTGTGGTGACGCTCACGTTCTCAACAGTCTAAGTTCGTAGTGCGGAAAAGGGTGTGTATGTCTAGGGTTTATCCAGCTGGGCAAATGGGAGTGAATATCAGTTGAGGGAGGAGAAAACTCACGATAACCTCGCAGGCTTGGATATGCGGATTCACGACGGAAATAAAAAGGAGAGAATATCATTGGCGACTTTGAAGCGTGCTCAGATATGGACTTGATATGTCAGAAAATCATGTCAATCGCGCGCTGGGATGTTGATGATGTAGTTAAAGCTATGAAAGCAAACGAGGCGTACGTTTCAAATTTATGCGATCCCTCGCGACAGTCTGCTGAAAGTCGGGTACCAACAGCGTTCTTGATACGGGCGGACCTACTCTTGACTGTATACGCAGCGAGTGACGGGTGCCTGTCGTTGATTAGCCCGGATCGTGGAGGATGAGGGAAGTATGAGACTTGCAAAGCATACCTCGGGCGCGGAGGTGTATAGCGGCTGGTACGCATCCTTGCGGTGCCGGCAGAATCTCCTTGAGCAGTTCGCAGCATGGTCAGAAATCGACGTCGAATCGATTTTGAAGGAAGGCTCACAGAGGTGGGCGAGCTGTGCCGATATGCCGCCTTGAGTATTGGCTACGAGGGAGAAGGGAAAGGTCCGTTTTGCAGGGGCGGCGAAACCATCGAGCAAAGAGAAGATCCCCATTACAGAATTGGCCGCTTGAAATGCCCTCAAATAAGACATAAAGTATCTTGACCTCAGCGGGACGTAGAGTAGAGGCGAAGGCAGAACGTTAACCCTGTTCTGATATATACAGCTTATCAGCAGAATGTAGCCGCCGCCGAGTGGAAATACCGAACAAGAGGTGGCCTGAATCCCGTGCACAACAATCTAAAAAGCGATGGCGTGGATCCTTCCCGATGGGACGGCTTAGGTATTGGAAAGGAAGGGATAATGGTGGTCGGCAGACGGACCTCATGACGTCGTTTTCACTCATGATGCGGTTTCTCGGCCGAATGTTTGGAGGAAACGGTCTGTGGAATGATGAGCGTTTGAGCTGATCAAGTGAGACGCACTTCCCTAGGGTAAAATTTGAGGACAATGAGCCCGGGTATTTACGAGGACCCACTTTTGAGTGCGGTTTCCACGACGCGTCCGCCTAGGCGCCGGTTATTATGGACAATTGGCAAATGAGTCTTTTGAATACGTGCGTCATCTTCGCCAACTTATATTGAAGGTTAGCTGCGCGCTATGCCCATACGTCGAGGAGGAACACCTCTGCACCAAGGTAGGATCCGAGCTCGATCGGCGAATAATTCTGAGAACAAAAGGATTGAGCAGTGAATGTAGCGCACAAGGAAGATGTTTCGATGCAAATCCAGCAACCGCATGCGGCCGGAAGTAAAGTCGGTGGAGGGCAGGTCAAACGGTAAGAAGCGTACCGTCGGTGGACCATTCCAAAATGAATACAAAACTCAGAGCCGTAGCCTTGTTCGATTCTTTCTATGGCATTGTATCTTATATTCTCCGAGTCGGCTGCTCTGTGGATGAAGGTATCGGAGCCAAGGAGGATCCTGTCCAGAAAATCAGCGCATTTGGACGCATCACGCGGATCTATGTCGGATTCAAAGACCTTGGCGGCGCGGCGGGGAAGATCGAGGTGAATCGCCGTGCTGATTCGTGATGGAAGAAGCAAAGAGCAGGCTTGTTTGCCCGTGTTATTTGACGGCCGAAGCGCATCGCATGATTCTGATGCGTGATATTGGAATAAAATTTTAAAAACCCGTACGTTGTGTAGTCTGTCAGCAGAGAGAAATGTTAGGAAGCCCAAACATGCAGATGACATTCATATCCTTCGCAGCGTTCACTCAGAATACCTCCCCTCCTCTGCGGCTGCAGCCCCAATTCACAAATTTTCAACCAATGCATATGGTCAATACCACATTCATCGGCCACGTACTGTGAGTAGTTTGCCAAAATGCAAATCTATTTTCAATAAATGTAGATTCGACGAATCGCCCAGCGTTTTCTTTGGGGGATTTTCTGGACTTCGAGTTTTTGACGTGATCTAACTTCCAAAGGCACGGGCCACGCGGTTTCTATCTGCTTCGCTCATCTGCCAAAATTTGATATCTAGTACCCTCTTCTGGCTCGCAGATCCGTGGGCGAGATAGGCTGGTCGAGGGCAAGGATGATTCCTGAATGAAGATACATCACCCGGGTACCCCTATTTCGGAGTTCCCACGGGTGTCGTTGGCGGCGATTAGGCAGGCCTCTTGCCTTCCCTGTTGAAAAATATTCAATTCCTCTCCGCCCAAACAGCATGGTGCGGCGCATTTTGAATGTCAGCGGCGGAGCGTCAAGTTCAAACCGAGGGTCTTCGGCATGGAGCTGGCAGGCCCCCGGACACTACTACCTTGGAACTACCTCCGCGATAGAGTAAATCAAGGCCCCAAAATGGACATTTTCAGCTCCGAGATATAGAGTAAAACAGGCTCTGAGCGGGACTCGCGGCTCCACCATAGAGTAAATCGGGCTATGCCCGAGAATTTTTTTTTGAAGTAAATACTCCCTGTGGCCGAGTTTGACTTCAGAAAGGCGGTTTTGATCAGCTATAGTAGCCATCACGATCAGAGGTTTAGGCAAGCAGACCATAATAATGCGCCGCTTGTGAGGGCGAGGGGCAGAGAAGGCGAGAAAACCAAAAAAAAATAGCGTGGGAAATTTTTTTAGCTCCGCCATAGAGTAAAACAGCGTTCAGAGCCTGATTTTCATAGAGTAAATCAGTGGAAATTTTTGTAAAAAGGCGGAGCTAGTTCCAAGGTAGTGTCCGGGGGCCTGAGCTGGCTGCTGTGGCGACACAAACTATATATAACCCAGGCACACCAGAGGTTGAACAGATGCGTCTCCGGCAGTCTCTGGCGTATCTTCGCTAGCATCCTTTACATGCTCCGACCCGCCCGCATTACGTTCCACCCAATCGGAGCACGCGTGTTACCATCCGGAACCGCATGTGCGCGTAACGGCAGATTGATCGGCGAGATCATATTTAAGCGCAGTGCTGGAGTGCGGCCGCGCCTCCCTAGTGGCTCCCTCCACAACGCCAGCTACGATGGCCCCCACGACGCTGCTCTCCGCAGTGCTCCTCGCGGTCTCCGTGCGCTTCGTTTCCGCTGCAACCGCCCAGGTCTTCGCACCCCCGTCGAAGGGCCCGCTCGTACAGACGGCGAACTATACGAGTTTCTCGAATCATACGCTGAACGACAAGAAGGTCGTCAAGGGCAAGGTATTCAACCGGGTGATCCAGGTGTGGCTCGAGAACACCGATTTTGAAGTGCGTTGCAATCCTTGTCATTCCCGCATTTACTAAAGGTATGCACCAGACGGCCTCGTCTACGCCGATCTTCGAGTCCCTGGCGGAGCAGGGCCTCCTGCTCACGAACTACAACTCGGTCACACACCCGTCCGAGCCCAACTGTGCGTCCCATTTCCACTTCCTGGGATGCTGATACGTGGTCGCCCCGCGTGATACGTATCATTAACTTGCATGACTGATGTGTCTGAATGCAGATGTCGCGGCCGTCGGGGGCGACTTCTTCGGAATGCACGACGACAACATGTATCACATCCCTTCGAACATCTCAACCGTCGTTGATCTTCTCGAGGATAAGGGCGTCTCGTGGGCAACATACCAGGAGAATATGGCGGCGGACTCGTTTTATGGCATCGGGTGCGTGCGGATTGACTTCCCCACCGCATGCATTATCATTCGTGCTCACTCACAGCTTCGCTGCCCCCAACTACGCGTCCCCCGAGTCCGGGCCCTACCCGTACTACGTGCGCAAGCACAACCCCGCGGTCATCTACGACGCAATCTCCCAGGACTCCGCTCGGGCCGCGCGCATCCGGACATTCAACGACTTTGCAAACGACGTGGTGAACGGGACGCTGCCGCAGTGGCTGTTTATTACCCCGAACATGGTGCGTCCAGTCGGCCATTCATCCCCCATCACGAACGTTACGGTTTGATCAGCGACTTGATTGAACTAACCCTAAACCCAGGCGAACGATGCGCACGACACCACGATTGATTTCGCCGCGTCCTTCCTGGAGTACTGGTTACTCCCGCTCCTGACTGACCCGCGTGTCAACGGCGAGGACACCCTCATCATTGTCACGTTCGACGAGAACCACACTTTTACCGTGCAGAACCGTGTGTTCACCGTCGTATTGGGTGCGTGGATTTCTTACCTCCTTCCTTGCTTCCTCCGTTTTCTTTCTGATTATTGCACTGACACACCGCGTTAGGCACCGCGCTCCCCCTCAAACTGCGCGGCACCACCGACGACACGTTCTACACGCACTATTCGCTGCTCAGCACCGTACAGAACAACTGGGGCCTCAAGAGTCTCGGACGGCAAGACACCAACGCGTGCGTGCAATCCTACTTCACTACGCACTCCTCCGTGCTGATTTTTTCTTTGTAGCACCGTCAGCAACGTCCTGTCGTTCGTCGCGGAGAAGACCGGTCACAAGAACGTGAACGTCCCTGCGAACCAGATCCCCCAGCTTAACCTCACTGGCGTCGCTTCCGGGGCACTCAGTATGTTTTCTTCTTTCTTCCGTTCTCTGCAAATACTAATCGCGCTGCGCAGCCTCCGCCAACTTCGTCCCCTTCGCCGCGCCGAACCTCAAAGCGCACGGCGCAGGCAGCGGCGGCGTCCTCACGCGCCCGGGGCTCAACGAGAAGCTCACTCCCGAGAAGCTCCCCCCGCCCGTGAACATGCTCTTGCTGAACAAGACGACGCCATGGCAGATGAGCCCCGAGACCGTCGACGGGAAACACATCATCCCGTGTGCGGACGCGCTCTGCGCGTAGGGCCTGGACGGATGGCTATTTAAAATTAGTATCATTCTGCACGATCGTTATCCCGCCACTACGCACTACTTACTATTAATGGAGCAGATGGATGTGCGTTTGCTTTCCTCCATTGCTTGATATTCGTTCGGTCTGCAAATTGAGGTTAGTGATAGTCGACCGCGCATGTGTGTCGCAGGACCGCCGTGAAGGTCCGAAAATCGCATGAGAGGCATTGCAAGACCGAAGGAATCACCATTTGGAATTTCATTTAGGAAAGATTCTTTCATCTTTCATCTTGGTCGGGATGTTCACAGCGGGAGGTGTTCGATTGTTGTACGATTCGACCCTCCTTGACTCGTTTGAGATACTCGCTGCGAGCGGAGCGTAATGCGAATGGTGATCATGTCAAATATTATTTCCTGCTCATATTCAGGGTAATCCAACCAAGGGATGGCGAGAACGTACAACGACTGGTTATTGATTCGGGGAAGATCTAATACGAGTTATAGTCGCCCTAGTAGGAGAACCTCGACAAAGAAATATAACGCGGCGGACTCGACTCTCCGAGATTCACCGGCTCGGCTGTGCGGAGACAGGCTTACTCCGAACTTGAAACGGACTAGAGGAATACGATTCAGCTGAGTATGCTAATAAACCCACTCCGCCAAAACTGATTAATTGATTCATAAGCAGTAAGCTGAACCGCTCAATCCCTAGTCCCGACGCAATTGGAGTTCGGAATTCTGCGGTCTGAGATAAAAAGTAGCACTCTCTGTAGTATTCGGTATCCTGCTCATCGGGCGTTCGCAGTGTTGAACCCTCCGCAAACCAGTATACACCATGACCGCTGCCCCCAACGATAAATCGAAACCCTACATTCCGCTGGCTGGTGCTGCCAGTGACGGCTGCTCTAACGAGGAGGAAGTGACTGCCACATGTTTCTGTGGCGCTGTGCAGCTGAAATTTGTAGGTCTATACTTGTTTTCATCTATTTCCGTATTTCCGTGTCGCTGAACCCGTGCTTCCCAACGCCCAGCCCACCCAAAGCCCGGGTCTCGTAGCATCGTTCACCTGTCACTGTAGCGACTGCAGAAAACTTACTGGATCCATGTTCGCGTCCAACTTTCTCGTTGCCGACACGCACTTGACCCACCTGCGCGGCCGCGACAACCTCAGCACCTACAGCCAGTCGCGCACCATCGCCGCGGGCAACACCATGACCAACTACTTTTGCTCTACGTGTGGCACCCTGATGTACCGGATTACCTCGGGGTATCCCGGGATAAGTGTCCTAACATTATTTTTGATCACCGACGACCCTGGCGGCCCTTGCTGATCAACAACCCGGTTCGGTGCAGGCCACAATATTTTGAATCATACTGTCATTTTAGTACATGAGGTGACAAGGTGCCATTTGCAACAGGTAGAGCTAAATTTTGGTTAAAATTAAGTTGATGTAGCCTGGGTCGTTCGGCTCTGTCTCGGCTGACAGCATGATGCCAAATGATCGGCAAAGAAGCAACGAGAACATTCCCACAAGTCCCACAACCGTTATTGTGAGGTTAATATTTAGTCTGCGACCCTTGGAGACGAGGATCCGACGCCGGGGGAGTTGGGCAGAGGTAGGCGTAGTCTGCCTACCCCCGGATCCGCCGAGGTCTGCCACCGAGGGTAGGCAGAGGCTCTGCCTACAGGCCGCCTGAACGTAGTGACATCCCCTTCTCGGAATGCAAGCTGTAATAGGCTGCCATGCTCTTCCGCTTTTGCATCCATGACTGCGCCATGTTGCAGAAGTAGTTCGACTATGACCCTATGCCCCCTCTCCACTGCTGCATTCAGCGCGCTGCCGTATTTCCTAACCCCGATATTGACGTTGGCCCCATGTTCGATGAGCAGCTTGACAGTCAACTCATGCCCGTTCCAAACTGCTGCCCCCAACGCTCTACCATACTTTTCTCCCGCTGCATTTACAAAAGCGCCACCCACATTCTCCATGTTTTCGAGGAGAAACCGGACAGCATCAGTGTCCCCTCGCGGGCAAAAATAGTTCGCCGCGTCAGGTTGGCGCGGCGGGGACGCGGCGGTGACGCGGCGGTCCGAAAATTAGCGACCGCCGTTCGTACGCCCCGTGGGCTCTAGCTGCAGGATATACATACAGTAGGTACTCACAGTATGTTAGCATATGATGGCAAAGGAAGAGGGCTATATACTTGCGTGTGCATCGTGCTGGTCACCACAAACTTAATCTTGTACGCGGCAGTGACGCGGCGAAGTGCATGGTAAATTCGCCGCGTCCCACCTCTTTGACGCGGCGATATTGCCGTGTCACGCGGCGGTCTGCGGCGGTCCAATATATGGGACGCGGCGCACACAAAATGTGACGCGGCGCGTTTTCAACATGACGCGGCGGTCCCAAGTGTCGATGCGGCACTACAGCGGCGCCAACTCGACCTTCGCAAAACCGACTGACCATCGCATTCACTCACTATTTAGCTTGAAATATTCTTCCTTACAACTCGTGTTCATTCACTCCCGCTGCACAGGTTTCTTGTTCAAGCAAAGGGCCATTTTGACGCCATCACACCAGTTGAATATTTCAGGCCGCTACCACGCCTCTCCACGACTCCAATAATCAAGAAAAAGTCAGCAGAGGCTGTCATGTTGTGTAATCATCGCAGTGGACTCGCGATGCAACCATTTGAAGCGATTTTCCAGGACCTTCTTTTCGGACGATGTGGCGAGATATTACTTTCAAACCGAAAGTGATCGCAATCAAGAGTTTATTGGGTCCCAATTGGTTTCCCCAATGGATCCAATTGGAATTCCACAATCTCCTCCACACAGACCAAAATTTGCCCAGAAATACAAGAATCTTATCTTGGATCTCTGTTTCAGGATTCCCGCGGGCATGCACCAGCCAGTAGTCCACGGCGTAACGGAGGAAGGGCTTGTCGAAGAAGAGCAGTTGCCACTCCGATCTCCTCAAGAATTGCTCGTCGAAGGTAAGGCGCATATAGGTCATGCACGTCAGAGTTATTTAGCGTTGTGCATGGGGAAATAAGGTGGTCTGGACTGATTGGAAGTACGTCTGCGCAGAATAATGCATGAGACGGACTTTGTCGTCCGCCTCATTGACAACGATTAAACCGGCGCAAACCGATGAGATGATGTCCATGTCTGTTTGACGACCAGGATCGAGCACGGTGGCTTCCACCTCGACAGCGAGAGCCTCCCGGAGCACAGAAGGCCTCAGTGGAGTTTTCGCATTGAAAACCCATGAAAGAGCCCGCCAAGCGAGTTGTCGGTCGTCCTCGCTTTGCTGGTTGATTCGGTTCACGATACCAGCATAGGCACCGTCCAGGCCGGACGATAAGTTCGCGAGAGCGTCCTTCACAGCCGCATCGTTGAGCTTGGTCATAAGAGAATCAATATGAAGTTTTGCGAGCAGAAACCTGAAGTAAATTCAGCTAATCTTCCTGTCTGGCAAGTGTATACTGACATTCCATCGATATGCTTCACAATCTTTTCCTCGATCGACTCCCGCAAAGTCGGTGATTTCTGAATGTGCCGTGACAGGCGGGAAGACTCTTGAATTTGTCCTTCGAGGTACATTCGGATATCTTCCTCAGATGCCCGGACGTCTAGAGTTTTGATGTTCGAGATGAGGTGGTCGATGCTAATGTGAGGTCGGGAAGTCAACATTAACCTGACAGGTGCTCCCAATTTCCAGAGATTCTGGAGTAACGTATTCCTGTGCATCTCAGGATATTCATCCAGTGCATCGACGACCATGAACACAAGTGAAAATTTCGAAACCGTGGAGTGCAGCAGGGAATAGGTCTCTTCGAGGGACAAGCGCGTGCCCTGGGCGCGGTGTTTTTTGTACAGCCCATGGAAATCCCAAGTGATGGGCTCCTCGAGTGCAAGTTGTCGCCATACTGCGGCGAGGAGATTCCTCGGAGAGTGTGCCTCAGCTGTAGCCTTGTGATCCAGATAAAGCACTCCGACGCCAGTATTCTTGTTCGCTAGATTTCCTCGAAGGTCATCGACAACGATCGAACTGTTGCAATGTGAAATGATGAAAGCGGAGCCTATTTTGGAATACGCACGCCAGTACAGTCTTCCCGGCCCCTGCTGCATGCGAATTTTAAATCCAAGGATTCATGCAGAGAAGTGAACGGAGACAACACACGTATGCCACGACACCACAGTGCTGGGATTTCACCGGCCTTCCATTTTTCGAACATCCTGTGTTGAAGGAACCATTCGCCAGTTCCTGGTTGACGGCTACTGAATATGTCCGCTTGACGTGGAAAGAAATTAAGAGGCGAGGCCCATTCGATGATTTTTTCGCGTTCCTCTGGGTCGTTTTGGATCACAATGGTTTCTGTTTGAAAAGTGGGGCCTTCCCCTACGCCCCCATCGCCACCCTCCCTTCCGCCGGTTCCACCCGGGCCTCCTGTACCTCCTACATAAAATCAATATGCATTTTCCTGTTTGTCACAGCTTTCCGTACCGGAGACGTGAGAGATGAAGTAACTATTTGTTGTCCCCTGGGCCATGGTCTCTGCGGATCGCAATTATAAATGGTCTCTGTATCAGTTAACCTGGGACAAGGATGGATAGCGACAACTGGTAGAAGGGCTCTCTCCGTATACGAGTCTTTGGAGGTAAAAACGTCCACCGCGTACCACTGTATAATGAGCTGCTGGAGTGGAAGAGGACAAGAGCCGAAGACAGGATGCACGATCACGCTGTGTCCTCGTGGCAGCTTCACGATGCAAGCGCCGTTAATGCGTGGGGGCTGTGCTGCAGCTGATTTGACGGTTCCTGCACATGTACAGCGGAGGCCGAAGGATTTTTGGGGCCAAAACACAGCATCCAAACATGTCTTCCTGTTTGGGAATATGTTTCCCGCGCGACGTAAAATCAACCCCAAAAGATTCCTTATTAGGCCAATTTTCCACACCAGATTCGACCCAAAACATGATGCTTATTTGCGTCCCAAAAATACGTCCAAAAATAAATCATTTTTGACAAGAGCTTTCGACGCCGAAACAGGGATAGAACAAAGCAAATTTCGCAATTTGGGTCCCAAACATAGGCCTTTTCTTCCGTGAAAAACACCACTAAAAATAATGCATATTCTTGCGGGAATTTGGATGCAAAGAGGTATCATTTCAAGAGGACAAAAGAGGACAGAAAAGCCATCGGTTTCAGCTCATGTTGTTAGGGGGCCTAAAAATTTGGCCAAAGGGAGAGACATGTTTGGATGTCATGTTTTTGGTCCAAAAATCCTTCGGCCACCGCAGTGCTGCTAGCGTTATTCCAACCAAAAAAATGTTTAACATTGCTACTGCATCTAAGTAGCCATTTTCTGAAGGTAAGTGGGTGAGATTTTTTGGCAGCAGGTAGAGAATGCAAAAGAGATAAGAGAATGTGCAAGTTTTAGGACGTGCCACCCCCCCGTTCCCCCGTTATAGCAATTTCCTTATCGGGCACGTTTCTCATCTAAGTGGTCTGGCCACCAAAATCTCCATACTTAGACCCCCAAAAACCACCTGTTCCCGGGTAGACATCACTTTGAAAAGTATATGGGTGAGTTACCCGTATCAAAAGACCCCTCTCAGTAAGATTTCTAACTCCCAACCCAAGTATATACTTTTCTACAGCAGAATCTTCAAGTCTGTCAAAATCACCACTTTCCGAATCCTCCCGGCTACATATCTTCACCAAAAGAAGACCTCATGCCTTCTACTCTACTCCATGACGTACCCCCCTCAGTGCGCCCATTTTGAGGCCTCTAATTCTATATTTCCTCGGCTAACGGCTGAGATATTAGGAATTAACAGATGGGGGAGGGTGTAAAAACGGGTTGTTCCGGAGGACGCGGCACTTAAGCCGCTCATATGACATCATCAACGCAGCGTAATCGATTTAAGTCCGAGCAAACCCGACGCCAGCTAACCACCCCTTGTATACATTTGCCGCTCCGTCTTGTGGTACAAAACAGATGGCTGTGTCTGGCATAGCCACCGGTAGCTAGCCATCTGTGCGGTTCATTTGGGCACCCAAATGAACTAGCTATATGTGTAGATTTGGCCAAAACTAACTGGCAAGGCACTTTTTGAGGGGATCAAGTCGGGAGGTGCTAGGCCTGTTTCACCAGCCACCTGTTTGAAACTGCCTGCCAGGATTTTATTCTTCCTGAGGTTTGTGCAAGGAATCTGGTGGGTGGCCATCGATGAAAAATGTGTATCAGAGGGGTAGAACCCACCTCCAAAATTTGGGGGTGATTTGATAACATCTGGCTTCCCACCAAATTTTTGCAACACCCTCCCCTGGTGCAACCTAGATATTACTAGGCGCGTTCAGTCGCAAGTACATGCAAATGAAATGTGAACACAATCGCGGCACAAATAAACGACATGACGCTCGAAGGCGTGCATTCTCAAGATGTTGACTATCAACACTGAAGGACAGATAACCAATTGGGCATAAACGAAAATCGAATGGCGGTCGCATGGGTACGAGGAAGGCTCCATGGAATTGTTTGCAAGATCGGCAAGTAGCCGCGGAATCGAGGCATAACCCGAGAAGAATATTAGAACGAATCAAAGAAGCTCGCATGGCGTTACGGCGTACTGAATGCATGCAAATGTCGGGGGCGGTCCATCTAAAATTATTGCTGCTAATGGTGCACTCGCTGGCAGAACCCACATGTCGGGGTTCACAGATTAGACAATGCAACAGCGACTAGTGGCTGATCTGCGCCCTCGGGATCTACATATGGTGAACAGGGCGCATACGGCTACCAAATGACGCGTGTACACAGCCAAATTAACACCCAAGATAGTAAGCCGAATTGGCGAGAGGAGTATGTCCAAGTTGGAACGCAAAGAAATACTCGTCCAAATTATCACGGGGACCACGTCCAAATCACGCAGAATCCTCATCCGCAGAATCCTCGTCAGAAACCTCGTCTAAATTGATACGAGGACCACGTCCAAACTGGCACACAGGGACACGCCGAATCCTCGTCCAAGAAACTCGTTCAAATTGGCGCGCCAAATAATGTACCCGTCCAAATTGGCACGAGACAATACTCAGCCAAATTGGCATGCGGGGTGCGTCCAAATTGGTACGTAAAATACTCGGTCAAATTGGCACGCGAAATACTCGTCCAAATTGGCACGAGGACCACATCCAAATTGGCATCCGGGGTGCGTCCAAATTGGTACGCAAAATACTCGGCCAAATTGGCACGAGCAACACGTCCAAATTGGAACGCGTTAATTGAAACTAATGCCAAATTAGCAATTTCATGATATCAGCCACGTCGGTCCACGTAGCCCATGGGTCAAAATGTCCTTGCGAATCGCTGGCGGAGGTCACTTCTTGGGATGCGCAAAATGGACGCAACAAATTGCGACAGGGACCAAGACGTATGCGCGCAGCAGAAAATGTTGAGATGCATGGCAAAGTGAGCAGCGGTATGCGCAGGCAGAACCCAAGTGTCGGGAAACAAGCCTATGATATGACAGCAGCGAGAAGGTAGGAACCCCGGCAAAGCCCACATGTCGAGTTCCAATAATAAAAAAGAACTGCCACAGGGACCAGCAGGTATGCTCGCCAGCAGAGCCCACATGTCGGGATGCATAAGATAAACAATGCAAGAGGGACCAGGATGTACGAACGCCAGCATAGCCTACATGTCGCAATGCACGGAATGAGGCCAGTAAAGGCAGTCCGATACGGAAAGTGTAAGCGTCAGATTTTGTTCGAGCCTCATGAAACGTTGAGCCGCTCGAGCATCGATACACCTAGTTGTCACACAAGCTCCAAGAAGACTCCCAGAATCTTAGACAGTCTTGCCCGGGTCATACCGAGAACAGCACGGAGTACGCGGATAACCGTTGCCAAGGACACAGAAAGGCTGATTTCGGCTTTTGAAGCACAGTACTAGTGTCCTACAGCGGTTGATAGCCCATACAGAATTGAGTGATCAAGAGAACGAGTCTGGACATTGCTCGAACTGGCTGGGGGAACGAAAAGTCACAACTCTTGACAGAAGGTTTCCGGATAGGGGTAATTGTAGGATCTTTGCTGAGTGACCTTGTTTGGAGGTGAATGTTATCCGCAGCATATCAGACCCCAGAAGCAACAAGAAAGAACCCAAAACAAGGAAGTTCAAACCCGCAAAAAAAAGCGCAAATCAAGAGAGTGAGGGCGGGAGCCAAGATGGAATGATCTTCGATCAATGATGACGATCACTCCTTCACGCTCTCTTAGCTAGCCGGCTGTGCGCTCTGGGCTCGGAGGCTCACTTCATCGCGCACGCTGTTATCAATTCCTCATCGATTAATTTAAACTTTTTTGAACCTAACGTCACAAGTTCAAAATTCACTAAAAAGTAAGCGAAAATTCCGAATTAAGTTCAGTGTTTGAGTTGTGGAGAGCACTTCAATTTTAAAAACGAAAGAGGCTGATTTATACATAGGTTATAAATTGTGGAGAAAAAAATATCTTCTTACAGAGAATGAGCATACCGATATCATTCTTTTTCCTTGAAAACTTGAAAAATGTGCCGTCTGTTCAGACATAGACCAAGTGCCAGGCCAGAACTCTGACAAGACGTCGGATCCGTCACGTCCGGCACAGGGGTCCAGTCTGCAATGGCAGCCCATCCGGCACAACCACCTCCCATGCCTCACTCCCCGGCGTCGTCGGCGCCCAAAACACGCCCCACGGGTCTCTCCGCCTCTTGATGTCCAGTAGCCGCGGATAGTGATCTCCAAAGAAGCTCTGCTGCCACTCCGGCTCCTGCATGTCCGCCTCGTTCATATATGCCCCGCTGCCCGGCGTCAGCTTCCTCCACGCGTCCACAAAAGAGTTCAGCCGCGCGTGTGCCGCATTTACCACCTTTGCTGGCAACACTCGGCCGTCTTTCACTGGGGACGCTGGGTCGAACGCAATGGCGTGCATGGCTGTCTGGCGAAACGCGGGGTTGACTGCGTCGTTAGGAAACCCTGACACTGCTTCGGTCGGCGAGTACGGAATCGCATTCACAGTGTAGCCGCCGTCCTCGATGGCCGCACGGATGGACTGCACGGTGGTGTTAAACAGCGCGGGGTCTTCCCAGTTCGCGTGCGGGAATAGGCGCGACGAGAAGCGGATGTTACCGACGGGGTCGCCCTGGCCGGTCCGCCGAGTATTGTAGGGCTGGCTTGTAATGGTGGTGGTGTTGGACTGTGTGAGGGGGATACCGAGCTGGGTCATGGTGCTGAAGAACGGTTCCAAAAATGCAGTGGCATCATTGAGTGTCTGTCCAGGAAGGATGAATTGCCCTATCATCTGGAAGAGGCCGGAAGGAGGGCCCGCGAATGTCGAAGATGGGGGCTCAATGTAACTAAAGCCAATTCCGCCTGCGTCAGAGACGGAGCGGCTGAACTGAATCCACTCGCGCACGCCGGACCAGAAGGTTTCCTTGTCGACTGTGATAGCACCCGTGGATGGGTCGATCGTTGGGGGGAAGTTGGCATCGAGGCTACCAGACCACATAAAATGGGCAGTCTGTAGAGTCAGAGGTGGGAATGCTTTGATAACGGCCGAGGTAACGATGCCGTATGTGCTGCCGCCGCCGCCGCGCATCGCGAAGAAGAGATCGGCGCTGTTGTCTGCGTCGACTTCGAGGAATTTTCCATCCGCTGTGACGACTTGAAGTTGCAGTGCTTGATCCGAGCCCATGCCGTAGTATGAAGTGAGGGAACCGTGTCCGCCGACAGCTGTGAAGCCACCTAGAACAGCTATGGTGCTCTCACTGCAAGCCCCGGTCAGCCGCCAATCATCATGCGGATGAAGAAACTGACCCTGGGGCAACAACGGTGATATTGTTATCCGCCATGAAGTTGTACACCTGCCAGCCCTGGGTCCCTCCCGCAATCCGCACTGCCGGGCCACGATAACCGCTGACACTGAAGTCTGGTACGAACTTCTGGCCCTGCAGATTGTGCAACCAAATGCTCAAGGCGCCCGCACCAACTGACCGCCCGGCGAAGTCATGGCCAGTATTCTTCACAACAAGTCGGATTCCCTTGTTCCTCGCAAAGTTTACGCCCAACTGCACGTGCTTGACCGTAGTCGCGTTCACGATGTAGACGGGAAACCCGCCCAGCGAGCAGTTGCCAATGGGCGTCTCTGTGATATCGCACGGCTCGCCCGCAATCCACGGCTGCACAATGTTGGATGGGTCGACTACAACACCGCCGGAGAACGCTGTGGCTTGCACTGCTGCTGTGCAGGCCGCCTCGTCAAAGTGCGGGTCATTGGGATAGCAGACTGCTCCTTGCGGGACTGTCTTGATGAGGGCTCCGTCCAGTGAGGTATTGAAAGCGGCCCATTCGGCCTTTGTGGGCCAGGCGGCATCCCAGGGACCAACTTTGCATATTCTGCCGCCAGAAGTGGCGGTGTTGTCAACCGAGATGGATGGAGTAGTGTCTGCGAAGGCGATAGAGTTAAAGGCGCCGATGTCGTCTTCTGTCAGCTGCATTTCTTCCCAGGCAAAATTAACTGCGCTGGCGAGACGCTGAAAAGCTAGCAACAACAGTAACACGGGGAGTTTGGTGAGCATTTTAAAGCTAAAGATTCAAGACACAACTCTGTGGTATTTCTCAGAGGTTCTTCGCTTTCCTGGGCAGGATGTTTTGGGGGCCACAAGATGTCGGTGCTGGCATTGCGCTTTATACCCCAAAGGTGTGGCCTGGAAATAGACTCGATACCGGCTGGCAGCGATTGGAGGACGGTCATCAAACCTGTGCCGCAGGTCAAGGCCATCAAAACCTAGGGTCGGTGGTTTTTGGCTGCTTCGATCCACTTGGCCCTTTTCCATGAGGCAAGTCTCTTCCGTGCTCGACGGACGCTCGTCCCTGATTCGCGTGGATTGAGCGCGCCCATGGTTCACATGACTGTTCATGCCTCTGAATAGACACCGGAATCTTACAGCTGTTTCCAAAAACCTTGAGACGCGCGATTTATTTTGCCAGCGCACGAATTTTTTGATCGATGCTAAGGATCTCCTTTTTCGGACGACCCGCTATCACGCGGCGGGTAATGACGTGGGATCGAAGGAATAACTGGGGGTAAAGGAGTGACTGATGCGATGACCTAGTCGCCGGACGGTGAGTACTCATCTCCCCGTCCGCACAAAGAACAAGCACGCACCGAAGGCCTGTTCCTCCATCTCACTCAGTGATCGCTGCTGAACAGATCAACTGCCGCGGTATATTCAGGTGGGTTCTCGTAGACGGGAGGTGGGCTGCGTGCGCGCGGGCGGCGGGGCTCGAATGACATAAAAGATGGAAGAAGAAAAGACGGAATCAAAGGCGGTGATCGACCGTGGTCTGGACCGGGCCGTTCGAAAAAGGAGATCCTTAGCAGCGATCAAAAAACTCGTGCGCTGGCAAAATAAATCGCGCGTCTCAAGGTTTTCTAAATAAAGGCGTTCAATAAGATAGCACCCCAGCCCAACGTCACCCTCCTTATAAAATTAAGCATTCTGTCTGTCTGAAGCCTTTTTAAACTCCGCTGCTCATCTGACCTACGTTGCCCCATCAGGAAAACTGTCCAATGGTAATACCCTCGGATTAGCCCTAAGTTCAGGGTAATTCGGTCGAATATCTTCGGTTAGTTCAATTACTTTTCTAGCAACCTCCCAGGTAAATTACCACTAATTTCAGGGTAATTTACCTTGACTTTGCAAAGCTTTCCTGGTGTTTCCGCTTGATATGGATGCTCTTAGATGCTCATTAACATTTGGTTTTTCAGGAAATTTCCATATATTTATCATCAACATACGATACAACCCATCCTATGTACATACATACACTAATGACATACCGAAGATGAACCGGGATGGAAAGAATAGTGCGTACATACGTGAACAGAGTGATGAAAGATGCATACACAAAAGCAGGTGGTTTTGAGGACGGCATACACGATACATACCTGTGAACCAGCCGACGCCGAAAGAAAACGGATCTTCGTCATCGGCGTCGGAGTCTTCTAAGAGGGCGTAACTCACCGTCATTGTCCTGGACATGGTGGTCAGACAAGTATAAGCTGGTACTGGAACCGAAAGGTGACTTGCCGATAATGGCCTCTTTTGTGCCCCTAAACAACAAACAAGTTATAGATACCGCGTGGAAGATAGGTAAAGGTCCACGCACCGAAACAATCGGAATGCGGACCCTGACAAGATACGCTGCGGCGGCGAGCTGGTTGGACCAAGCGGTGTCGGAATTGGGCACAGAACGGTGAGAGGAGACTGGACAGGTGCGGTGCGAGAAGCGCCGAATCGCGTGGGGACATCGACAGACTCGGTGGGCGTGGGGGTGGTGCTGTGGCGGGAGCCAACGGTCCATGAGGAAAGGAAATAAGATATATATGCCAGTAAAATATCTAGGCCGATCCTCTTACTACATATAAGACACTGCGCACTGCCCGCAATTGGAGTCGGATGCACGCACGCCGTGTCCCGCGCGACATTCGAGAGTGCGTGCCTCGTCGCGAGCTCACAGAAGTCGCCAGCGCAGTCGATGCAACGCGATGACGTGACATCACGGATGTGAAACCGGCGTTGGCGGGCTTGCGGACGGCCGCAGCTCGTGGAAAAGCGGGGTGAGCGAGCACGCACCCCGCGCTGTGAAGGGAGAGTCAGCAAAGGAGAAGAGGAGAACAGGGAGCACGCACCTTGTTGTTCTCGTCGTATTCGCCCTCGCTTGTCATTCTCCCATCCTTCGGCCGTCCACACATGTAACCGGCGGCGTTTACATATACACGAGCCCAGCGCATTCCACGGCCGACTCCGTGCACAAATGGAGGCGGGAATGTCCAGACTGCCAATCGGGTATCAGCGAGACAGTGAGGAGAACAGTATGTGATCGCACATGCCTGCTGCGGCGACGTAGGGGTGTTAAGAGGTTACGGACGTACCGCGGACGTCTTGCAGACCGACGGCACATATGTCAGGTGCTAAGAGCAATGTAGTCAGAGGATTGAGATAAGGAGATGGGGAGGACATGACTTACCTGCAGCAGTGTAGGATGAGCTGGAGCAGTGGCGACCGCCGTCGCATACAGACAGAAAAAAAGCCTGTCAGATAGAGGTACACACAAAAGGCCCCAAAACACTCACAGGCTACCCAAATTGTGACTGGGAGGAAGGGTCATAACATTTGGGAGGAATTCGAGCCAGATCTGGCAGCTACTGGGAGGGGAAGGGAAGGGAAGATGAAGGGAAAGGAAGAAAGATGTTTGATACTGTTGTGGCGGCATCAAAACAAACCATCCCCCGCGCTCACGTGGTTACTTGCCGTACAGTGCCGTACAGTTTAGGGCCGGCGCTGTCTCGCGTTATCTCGCATTTTTCGACGTGAGATTTCACCAACAAGCCTTGGACAAAATCTTGTGACAACACAAGGCCGGAAAGAACAACACTATATCACTTCAACCATTGTTTATTGACTTGAGCCCGAATTACCAGTTTCCTTCTTGCTCTCAACGCGCATACCATGGTAAATTAGCAAATATGGGGGAAATTAGCACCGTTATCCCGAATTACTCCATCTTCTGCCTCATTTATTATAGAGAACTAAATTAGGGGGAAATTTCTGGGAAATTAGGAAAGTAGTATTTTCCTGATGCCATTAAGCACCACCAGATGGTGGGCCAACGATGCATCGCCCCCTCTGATTAGAAGCTTTGGGCGATGCATCGTTTACTCTCATTAGAAGGAGAGCGATGCATCGCGCTGTGGCAGAGCATGCGTCCTCGTTGTCGATGCCCCTCGGCAGCACTATCCACATCGGGACTGCAGTGATCACTTGCTTCATACCGCGATCAAACATCGTCGACGTCGTCGGGGGCGCTGACCGCAAAACACTGGTTAAAAGTCTCCAAAAAATAAAGTCAACAGACATCATACAGACAATACATATGGTGAAGTAGCGGTTGTAATGTCCATGAATCAACCTCAAAAAACGCATTTTGATTGAAAAATGAGCTGCACCTAGTTTTCGACCCCAAATAGGGTTCGCTAAAGTATCGAGCCAGTAGTAGGGTGATGCACGGCGCGGTGCCCCCGCGTCGTGCGCGCACTATACTTCGTAGTTCGCGGGACGGTTCGCAGGACGCTGGGGTGCGCGCGCGCAGGCAGGCCGACGGGACGAACCAGCACCGTCACTGGCTTGCTGGGTCACCGCCCCCTTCGAGTTGGAGCAGACAGCGGAAGGGTCCCGCGGGCGAGGGGAATCGTAAGCGTCCACGCGCGCGAGCGCAGACTCTGCGCCCACGGGTCCGTGGCGAGCAGTCCTCGCTTGCCGCTGGGCTCGGGGCGAGCGGTGCTTGCTGACCAGCACCTTGCACTCGTGCTCTCAGCTGCGGTGAGCGATAGCGCGCCGAAATGTGCATAGGCGCCTTGATGGCAGCTGCGCAAAAAGCGAGCGCGCAGGCGCTGGGTTGGCCGCGCGGCCGTCCGTTAGTATCAGGAGCAACAATAATGCACGTTCACACGCTCCCCAGAGCACACGCAGCGGAGCTAACGGCGAGGCCGGCGTACACCAGCTACGTACAGTAGCGGGGACACCACCAGAGTTGTCTGGTACCTTGGAGGTTGACAATGTCCTCAAATTCTTCCGTGATCTCCTGCCACGGAGAGAGATCACACCTCTGCTTGCAAAACTGGCGTACGATGTGCAAAGGATTTTTGATGCTACGGAGATGCTGCGTGTTTATGAACCAGGGACCACCGTATAATCTCTCTCACCCCACTTATATTCTATTTTATCTTTTTCAACAGTGTTTTTTCTACATGCATCGTGCAAAGGGACAACATGCGACAGCGTTTGTGTACTGGTGGACACCGGGGATTTTTACCTGGGAGGAGAGAACTCCTCCCGTACACTTGCATACTCTGCTTGTGGTCAGGTCCCACGAGGTTCTAACCGGAAGTCCAGCCATTCAAACGGCCAGCCAGTCCACACTCTGCCAGTGTCTTGCGTGATCTAACCCCTGGAATCGGTGTGTGTTCTGTTGGTATCTTGAGGATCTCTGTAAGGATAGCCACCCTTACAGTACCACATGTATACCTTCAGTAAACTCATCGTTCATATTGTGGACCTGATGAGTATAATATATCCCCCCCTCCCCCCCCCACCTGGTGCCACCGCCGTTGTGGGCAGTGCGCCATGCGTCGTCGCAGCGGCCCCTACCCATAACGTATGCGGGAGAGTACAAGGGGCCAGCAGGGTACACCAGTAGCGCAGGGGAGGCAGCGCGCCTGGCGCAGATGACGTGGCATACGAAAAAAATGCTCACGCGACAAATGGAGCGCCAAATGTGGGATGTAAGGCCTTGGAAAATTCAATTCTGATAGGGGACGCACCTTGATCCATGAAAGATCGAGTCCCGTGTCCCTTGTGCCCCACTTTATTTCAAACAGAATTGTGCACAAAATGGCAATTGCGGATCCCGTGGCTCCGGGAGGATCAAAATAAAGCGACAGAAATCATTATAGTGGTGCTCCAGGGGCTATGGTTAACACTTGATGACATTGGATGATGTATGGTCTACGCCCCAGAGATGTAGGGGGCGGGTCAAATGTCGATACCGAGATATCTGGAAGGCAAAAACAGGCCAAACGGGAGTACACGATGTCGCGGATCCCAAAGAGTAGAATCCCAGAAGCAATAGCGTACTGTGACACGAAGCAGAGCGACCTTGCGCAAAGAGTGGTTGTGGGGTGAAGCCAGGAGAGTCACAACTGTCACACCGGGTAACCCGTCCCGAACGATCTCCTGCCTAATTCGGCCAAATCGGTTGCCGCCAAACTCTGCTTCCTTCAACGCTGCGACGCGATTAAAGAGCCGAAATTCGGACCAGGGTGGTTGCATTACAGATGCGATGGCCCGTACATAAAAATCCAACAGTTCCGAGGTGATTGAAAATCAGCCTATTAAAGAATGACGCGCTGGATAGGCCTGACCTCGAGATCTCTGAAGCCAAAGTGTGTAAAAATATTGTTAAATTATCTCTGAGCCAGAATCTCGCGGTTGGAAACTAATAGCAGATGAGAGTGACATGATTCGCAGCTATCGCCGGTATTTTCGAAATCCCACGTCCCAGAAGCATTCTAAAAAACAAATCTGCCCACAGACAGACTCGAATACATCTAATGTATGTTCTACATCCAAAGTTTGAGGAAATCCATAGGGGTACAATATCAGCCTATTGAACATTGGCCAAAAAATCAGAATGTACTGCTTTGGGAATGAGAATTTAGATGTCAAAGGGTGCAGAATCTTAAGCCCCGGCATTCTGCGGAGGAAATGAAGCATTAGAACGGAATTAAAGACGAGTATTAATCAAATAGTTGCCTTTGGCGATGTTTTTGGTATTGCTTGCGCTACACGCACACGATTTGAGTTCGGACACGATATAAGGGCTCGCCTGCACTCACCACATCTTCTGCATCTCAAGTTTGAACAAAACTACAGTGGTCAAATATCAGCCTATTGGAGAATACACGAAAAAATTGGAAATTTGATGCCCCGAGGTACAGAATCATAAGCCGTATTGTTTTCAGAAGGAAAATCACCATGTGGAGGCTTTCGCAAGTCGGTTTCCGTCGGTTCTTTGAGCAAATATTGATTCAGGTATTCCTAGGGATATGTGTATGCTGGATGCGTTTTAAAATTGGGGGAAACGGAGAGGGTCAAATATCAGCCTATCCCATCAAATGCAGTTTTAGAACCCACATATAACTTTCTGGGGGTCAGCAGTATGCAAGTTGGACGCAGGGGAAACAGGAGATTATCACAGAACTAAATTTCATGGTGCTAGCACTAGTGGAAGACAAGATTCAACAAATTTTTTTTTGGCAAAGACACAGTTTTGGAAGGCAGACTGAAACATGGACTGGGATTCAGGCCGCTTTCCGGGTACTTTCACGCAACTCCTTGTTTTTGTCGTAGTTTCTACAACTGATGATTATATTGGAACCAGTTGATGTCCTACACCTCCTTTGTCTGAGCAGCAATAAGTGCGCATCAAGCGTTAATGTCCGAAATTGTACAGTCTTAGAATTTGTTCCCTTATGAATTTTTACGCTTCTATGGGGGACAAAAGACTAATTTGAAGGGGTTCCTCTCTTCAGAACGCGTGAAAGCGCGCTCAGCGACGGACCAAATGCGACTCTTGAGCCACCAGGACCCTCGGCCGATGCTTCGGACATGACGTCCGACCCCCTGTTGGGACCACTATTTCTGAGTTTTTCCGTTTCCAAAAGTCTCGGCACTCAAAATTTCAGAAGGCCACAATCGATGCACGTTATTGAGCCTATTTATCTTGGCCTCAGTTCCGTGGGCAGGCTGGTGGCTGTACACTTTTGAGTGTAGAAAAAAAAATCCAAACAAATCCGAAAAGATTCTGGATGCGGGAACGCACCGCCACCCAAAAAAAAAAATCTCCCAAAACCGTTCCCGCAACGCTGCGGGAACGGATTCAATTCCCAAAACAATCACCTACACCCGTTCCTTCTATTCAACTCCCGCCCCGACCTTAGCGCGCCGATCAAGGGGCTGTGCAACATCAGCCTTCTTGTCCGCTACGCCCACCAGCCCCGCCGTGGGCTTCCCCCCCTGCGCTGCTCCGCCGCACCTTTCCACGCCACGCACCTCCCTCCCCTTCGACTGCGTCCGCATCACCCGCCCTTGTGGCCCCGCCCGCGTCCGCGCCACCACGCCCGTCTCCCGCCCGCCTGCCCCAGCCCATGCGCCTTCTCCCCTAGTCATCACATCTTAATGCCCCCCGCAGCCATCAAAGTTGGCGCCTCCGACCAGGGGACGCTCTACACAATCGTCACGCCCGTCGGGCCGTACTTCAGTAACGGCGTCTCGCTCCTCGCGGTCGGCGAACACGTCCGCTCATGGCCGGGCGGCACTGGCGGGTTCAAGCTCGGACTGAACTACTCGCCAGGCTTCATCCCGCAGCAGTCCGCTGCCGCGCTTGGGTACGATCAGGTGCTCTGGCGGCTCGGCCTTGACAAGCAGATCACCGAGGCTGGCGCGATGAATTTCTTTGCTGTGACGCAGCGAGCAGATGGAGGTGCGTTCTTTCATTTTCTGCCTCTTCCCTCGAGTTATTACTTTGTACTAACAACCGAATGACCCAGGCGTCAACGTCGTCACGCCCCCGCTGGACGGTACCATCCTCCCTGGCATCACGTGAGACTCTGCGATCGTCCTTCTGCGCGCCCACGGCGCCGACCCCGGACAAAAACTGCTCAACCTCCCGGCGGACATGCCCGTGTACGTCGAGGAGCGCGTCCTCACGGTAAATGAGCTCGCCGCCTGGGCCAAAGCGGGCACCCAGCTCGAGTGCTTCGGCACGGACACGGCGGTGCTCGTTGTCGCGATCGAGCGTATCGGGGACGTCGACGCCGCGGATGGCAAGACCTTGAGGGATATCGACATGAAAGCTGGCAAGGGACTCGGTCCCGCCGTGGGGCAGGCGCTGTGGGATAAGCTCCTTGCTCTGAAAGAGGGGCGCGAGAATTTTGGGAGGTGGAACGTTCTTTGTGAATAGGTGATAAAATGTGTAGGGTATTATCTGCGGCACAATGTACAGACTTTCAACTAAGGATTTCAATGTAGAATGAGTTTGGTATTCGATTCACAATATTTTGTATGAATATCAGGCACGCGACCGCCTGTCCAGGGTGCTTGTTGTCAACAAAGAAAAGCTCCCCGCACGGCCGCGAGGTCCTCGGGTCTGCGGGACGTGCGCTGAGCAACAAGTCAGGGATTCAATGGGGAGACTCACGAATTAGCTGCTCCACTTGAGCCACGGGATTTCAAGGCGCGCCGTGAGGTTTAAGTATACGCCTGCGCATCACAGGTCGAATGCAAGGACGAGACGTACTATCCGTCAGGTCGGGGGGCAGCAACAGATGCAGTGTTTTTTCTACCGTCCGTAGACCAGGATAGAATCGGCTTGCAGCTACGGACCGTGTCTACGCCGCTCCGTATTCGGATGTAACCCTGGGTAGAGTCAGGTAGACGGAGATCCGTTTAACGGGGGTTTCAAAGCGCTAATTGGTGCTACCAGCTATGAATTGATAACGGTCCCCAGACTGCAATATTTTCTCCGACACTCGATGCAGTTCGGTTTCTTTCTTCATCCAAACCGCTTCTGCAGCGCCTGTGCTCCGCAATATGGGATCAAATAAAAAAGTCTGGTCGCAAGGCAGTGTTCGAACCCCCCTTCCCCACAATTCTGTGTCACTATTATCATTATATGTGAGGTACAGTATATGCCCATCCATTCCACAATATGATTCCATTAATTCGGTCTATTCCCCGAGGCTCGTTCCAACAAGGCTCGCTGTCCCCGTACCGCTCGACGGTGTAATAAACATTGCGCCTTGTTGGGATTTGTAAATTAATTCATTGTAGGCAATACACAGAAAGGACATACCTTTCAACAGCATGGTTTGCACTCCTCCACGCCATTGACCTTTTCGCACACAATGCAATCGCAGATCGGCCGCACAGCGACAGTGCTTACGCTGAGCGTGAATGCGGCGAGAATGAGGGCAATGCTGGCAACAGAGGGAAACTGCATTTTCGAAAGTTGGCGTATGAATGAGGTGGTGGGTTGTGGGCCGCAGGCTTTTATGCAAGGTAGAGGTGGTACGGATCTCTGCAGAAGCTGTGTCTGAACCCCGGAGGACGGGGAAACAGAGTCGTAGTTCAATTGGTCTAACTTGAATTAGATCCTGCGGGCTATGTACTTGTTTCGACTCAATTGTGGTCCATTCGCCGCTCCTCGCCGTGGTGTTGGGAATAGGCAATGATCCTGAGATACATTATTGAACTACAGAATACGCTAGTTTTGGCGTTTGTTCCGACGCCTGAAACTCCGTTTTAATTTGGGAAATGCTCCGCATTTGCACCCCAGACCCGAGGTCCTTTTGGAACGATACCGGATTTTGTGATTTTCTCTACTATGCTATCTCCCCGGCATTACAGTAGGCCAAATTTGACTTGCACACTTCTGTCGGCTAGCTAACAGGAAATTTCGGCAGGATGGATATAACAGAATCTTTAGAAGAATTCGTTTGCTCCAAAATTCTTCTTTCAATGTCCGTTACTCGTTACGCCTGCTCTATCTCCCCAACCTGTCCCTTCCGTTCCATATGATCGTAAATCTCGGGTGTACGTGCCCTGGCCATGCGCCGATGATTCTTGTGGGCGTTGATAACTTCGAGATGGGCGTTCGGAACGACTAAATTCATGGTCAGACCTGGAAGAGATGTTCAGTCTGTAACCCTAGCACATTTGTTTAAACAATGTCCATTGAGACGGAATTTCATGTTTAATCAGAGGGATAATCTAATCATGTTTTAATTGGAAAAGGCACCATAACCGTTCTCACGGCTGGAGGGGGCAGTGCCGCGGATTAAACAGGGTGTTAATCTAAACGTGATTAAAGTTACTGGGGAGGCATATTTACACAAAAAAGGAGTGCATCGAGGATCGAACTCACAACCTCCTAATAAGAACGAAAATAGAGGGTCAAAGGCCTTTCCAGGTAAACTAAACAGACTATGATGGAACATCTGCTGGAGGAATATGCCTAGTCACATAATATCAGCAGTCCAACTCAAGGTAATTCGGACTTAGAGAAAATTTTCCAGGTGTCATGTACATCGATTAAACCTTGATTAAACATAGAATAAAGTCTGATTAAATCTAAGTACAAAAGTTCAGCTGTTTAGTGAGTGTGTCAGACCAGAGCTTAATCAATTGTAGTCATGGAGGCTGGGCAGAAACTCGTGATTGCCACTGGTCACAGATCGCTGCTCGCTGAGGGAGCAAATCTCATTAGATTTATTGAAACTGAGCATGCAAAGGAGGACAAAGTTATCCAGGATGCAGTATTTATGGACTCCGATGACTCCGATGAATAAATAATGGAACTTGTAGTCTTGCTTACAGTGGTTATCCAAGGAATACAATTTATTTATTACTCCGAGGTTGCTTTGACTGGAATACATGTTTGGTAAGTGGTAGTGTCGCATAGTTGTAATTCTTGCTCCCAAGTACAAAGTACCATCACTGAAAGATCTTATGTTCGATCCCCCTGACTCCCCCTTTTTGGTATTTTCTTGAGCCCTTTCAACACTGTTTAACCGGATTAATCTCGCTTGGTTTAACGTGGTTAAATCGGGTTGTTTAAACGTGATTAAACGGACACCATTGTTAACACCCTGCACAGGCACAGACGCGGACGCCCACAGGGTCCTTAAACCTGATTAGATTAATGTCTCGTTTAAACACCAAATTCCGTCTCAACGCATATTGATTAAACAAAGGTAGTTGTACTTCTTGTTCAGTCATATCTACGCACCACGATCGGAATCCGTCAACATCAATTCGTATACGACGCATGCCAGGAGGGTCGCAGGGATGTTCGTCAGGGCGGCGAGTGCCGCGTACGCTCCACCAGCAGCTAGTCGAACCAGGTGAATAGGTGGAACCAGCGACAGGGGATGGCTGGCGTACCTGGCTTGCCCCAGACAGTGAGCGCGACGAGCCGTCCGCCTACATCTCGCGCAGCGTTTGCGGCCACTGTGGAATGCCAGTCAGTTATGAATAGATAATCAGAAGCGCCGTTCTATGACGCACATCCATTAGCGGAAAAAGACCAGATTGCGACGGCGCTACATATTGACATGAGCTAAGGGAGCGGGAGGACCGGATTCAGGGGGAAACTTACTAGGCAAGTGCGATGATCATTGGGCCCACCGTCGGCGGCATCAAGGTGTTTGTGGGATCAAGTGCGGCGAAGATGACCGTTCCGAGCATGAAATCCTGTCAAAAACCATCAAGACACCCAATGCATAATGTTGTCATCATCAACGCACTACCACGAACTCATTGACGAACGCGCGGCCCATGTTGGAGCCAGTCGGGAGGGACAATGCGAAAATCCCACCGGGGCCGTTTGGTGTGTAGAAGACGGCTTCAGAGACTTCGGGGCCGGCGCCAAGGAGCGTGAGCTCGGCGTCCACAATGAGAGTCTTGTACTGGACGTAGACCAGCAAGCAGGCGATGTATCCGCCCAGGATCTGGGCAACCAGATACCTTCTCGGGTTTAGCGTATGTAAGATTCAAGTCTCGTATAGGACACTGACCGGAGACCCTTCAGAGGCGGAAAGCGATGGAATACAAGTTGGGTGATAGTGATGGCCTATAGATGATGTGAGATGACGCGCAGAAGCGGGGCGCACAATTTACCGGATTGAAGTGACCTGGATAACGAATAAGTCATGCATCTGTAGCCACGACCGTTTGTGTCTCACCTCCCAAGGTCGCGCTACAGACAGTAATAGCGAGGAGAATACCACAGGCATACGAGAGGCCAATCTGCAATACAGCTGCCGCGTTGTTAGCATCGCGCCTTCGTTCACCGGGTGAAAGGAAATGCGTACACGATGCACCTTCCACTTTCAGAATATTTCCAAGGACGTACAACGCTTGGGATCATACGCCTATGGTCAGGAAAGAAACATTGTCACGCGATGAGGAATTTATCTTTCTTTTTATGTCGGTATCATCTCGTACCGGCATATGTACTAAATTGCATTGGCCATCATGAGTACCGCGGTGTGACCCGGAAACCCGGAAACACTCACTAGAGAAAGACTCCCAACTGCAGGCAAGGAAAGACAAAACGTGAGGGAAACCCTGCTGATACTGCGGACAACTCACGGCTTCCGCAAAGCACTCGACAAGCCAGTGGATGCTGGTATGGCGGTGCCGTTCAAAGGCAGCGTAGAGACGCGGACGCTGTCTGATATCGCTGAGGTGGATGAGGTTAGACATGGTCCAGAGGTGGAAGTCAAGGCACCCCACTTGCGAGGCTAGGGATATTTGTATTCACTTCATGGGGGCATTCTAACCGCATCCGACGCAACATGGGAACGAGTTGGTATTTATGCGGGGCTGAGTCGATTCAATGCTGCGGAACTTTAAGGAATGGAGACGCCTCGGGAAGCCAGGGTCTACTGTCGATGTACTTAGCCAGCTTATCCTCTGAGCAATGAACGCGAAGGTCGAAGAATCGGTGAAAGCGAGTAATCGGAGCGGGCACAGGCACCATATGATCACAGCAGCCGTGGACGCCAAACTAGTGGTCAACGTTTGAAATTGAATGCGGGAGCAATGATGCATACCTCATATTTGCGGATGAAGATACCTCCTACCGGCTAAGTAAATATATCCTACAAACCAATGGTCGGTCGGAACATTGCATTCACCGCTCTGAATGTGCAGTAGCATAGTCGCAGATAAAACCTGGAGACATGGTGCGATTTGGACAGACCAGCGCCGAAATCCGACTCCTTATCCCAGCCAACGCTGGTGCTTCATCTCGCACCGTTTGCGAGTCTCGGCGGCGGTGCTGCGCGTACTTTAGCCAGAGTCTCTCCTCCATCCCCACCAAATTCATGTTTCACACACCACACATTCAGCGACATCCGGGACCGGCTGCGCTGCCGTCAAGCCGTCCGCAGGTGCGCGCGCGACAACGATCTGGAACAGCCCGCCACCGATCATGTGCGGGGCGCCCATAAAGGGGAAATGTGAATGGAGAAGAGAACGTACACGCGATGCAGCGGTGGACTGCGCGATGAGGAATAAATGCACGGAACATGCGCCCGAGGCAGGTGAACGCGGAGAGGAAGGAAAGGAAAAGAAGTGGAGAGCCGGTGGCAGCAAGACCGAATACTGATAACAAAGGGGAGATTGCAGGGTGTAAAGACGCGCATTCTCAGTACTATGCTGCCGGTGATGGTGCGCACGACGGCGCAACCACTCAAGGGGACGAAGAATATGCGTCTGTGATGAACGGAAAGGCAAACACCCGTTAGCACGCCGCGTAAAACAAAACAAAAACTCGGAGCGCACCGCGATACAAGGTGGATTCGATTGTTTTGAGTTCGGTGAAACGCGATACCTATTGCTTTTATATAGGAACCAAGAGTTTTCAGTGACAAAAAAGAAGCATCGGGGAAGATGGCCAAGTCCTAACATCACAGCTCACCGGTGGAAGCACTACCAAAGAATTCGGGTGCGGGGAGTTATACCCATAGCCGGGGAAGAGCCAGCTTGCGCAGCTCGCCCTATTATTATAAGTTCAGGGCCCGGTGAATTCACAAACGCATAGCTCGGCACAGCGCCAAATTCTGTGGATATCTTCAAGCTTCGGTTAGGGGAATCGCAGCTATGTCGCAGCAGATGGGTTTTAACCTGCCGTGTGCGAAACACTGGGCTTCGCATTGGTGGAATTTGAATCAGCGAGCAATAAATTTCGACTTGGCCTTTTGAAGTGTCTGAGATCAGAGAAAGCAAGTTTGCGTCACGTCTCAATGTTGACCGGATGCAGTTGAGATGGCAAGAACAGGAAAGAACTCGGCGAGACAAAAGAGTCTGAATGTGCGTCGAAGAGATCAAGATGGTCGTTCAGCGCAACCCGTTCTAGACGACGCAGCCAAACAGCCAGCCACAGAAGTCGGAAACGTTGATGGTGCACCGCCACGCTGCTTCTCACTCAGGCTGTCGCCTTTCGCTTTCCGCCGCTGCGCCGAACTCCCTCGTGTGCGTTGTACCAATGGTCGGAGCCTACGACCATCCGTATTCACGCTCAGCCGGTGTTGCGTCCCGAGTGCGCGGTCTGCGGCGTGCGCCGCTCAGAGCTTCTCTTTCGCTGCGCCTCAGGCTCTTAGATCCAATTCGGTCTACTGACTTTCGTCGTCTTTTACATCACATAGGCCACCCCTCTTCAATATGAAGTATTGGCCGTGTGCGGCAACTGGGGGTATAGCTTGGTCGGATGAATAGTCTCTTGGAATGGGTAACCGGTGCGGCGACCAATCTAATCTCTTCATCCCATTTCCTTTGACATATTGCTTCATCCAAATCCACTTTGTCACGCTCCCTCGAGCTTTCCTCGAACGATCGACCATACTTCTTTCATCTGACGTGGATTCAATAGCGCCAGAAACAGCGGTATAAGTATTGCGTTCTCGTGTGCCCCTCACCAACCGTCCTTGATTTCACCTTCCTGTGCTCTCTGATCGTCTCCCTCCGATCTCGCGCTTCTTTCTCGCTACGATATTCCCCGCACCATGATATTTCCTCCCTCTGCTTCCGCCGCCGTTTGATTCAGATACGACCGCCCACTGGAACCCCATATTGTTCCCATTTATCTCCCCGTCGTCAATTTCGGCATACAATCAATGTCTTTGTGCCTTGTCCGCACAATTCAATTAATCCAACCACCTCCTTGGTGTGCTAGTGCGACTTGCCACGCTCGTCTAGGTTACGTCTCCCCGTGTGCAACGACCGGGAATTTGACTTTGCCGACAGATCTCTGCGTGACTCCCTCATTTTCATGCCTTTCCCGCGGGCTCCGGTGTCGAGCGGCCGTTCTATCTCGGACCTTCCCTGTTACTTCTCAAGACTTGCCCAACATCCATTACGACCACGACAACCCACTCCCTGACTCGGATCTTTCTGTACCCTCACTCAAGTCTCACCGCATATATAGTACAGGCTGCACACGGAGTCGTCGCTGAGGCCATCTTGATACTCTTTGTACTGCTGCTGAACATTCCTCGCATATTCATACCCTGTTGACTCTTCTTTCGTCCTTTGCATTGCCCCACCACTCTCGTCCTGAGGCGAGCCACTTTCAAGCATGGTCCCCAAATCATCCGTACATCGATGAACATGCAGCTGCCGGTTGCGGGCTGCAATCCCGATCTAATACTCACTTTTCATTGATGGCCCGACGCCGACTTGGCACATTACCTATTACGAGCTGCGGCAAACCGACTTTCAGACTCAGTAATCTACTGTAGCATGCAAAAGTTTTAACAAAGAAATTCCGCCTGGTGGAAGCTAGCTGCAGGTTGTGACCAGTCCCAACATATCATAAGTTCTTTCTCCAACTGAGAAATGAACGTTCCATTCAAGTCATCAAGTGACCGTCAGGATCTGTGAGTACAGTAATCATGTAGGTATATGTAGGTCTATTTACAAAAACTAAATTCACCAGTAGGCTACGCTTTCAACCGTTCCACGAAAATTGGGAGGCTAGGCTCATTGTCGACGAACGGCGATGGCATGATGCCCGGCTTCCGCCTAGGTTAGACGGGGTACCCGTTGCCGCCCGTTTGACGGGTTTGACGGGTCACCATTCCTAGATGGAAATCTGCATCAAATGTAGATGAATTTCATCCGATTTCCGAGAATTGAGGTGAAACCTACCCATACATAGAAACTCCCTTGCTGAAACATCAATTTCTACCCACCTGGATGGCATTGCCGAGACTTGCCGATATATGATCTGCGATCAAATTCCGATTAACCGAGCGATTAACCGTTTGCAAACACTTGTCTGGTTCTATATCAGGGTGTTTGAGATATTCTATGATACTTTAGATGTCCTAGTAAGTTCCCACTTCAGTTTCAGACTGTCGATAATTTATCAAACTTACTTGCACAAATAGTGCTCCAGCACCCGTCAAAAATGGCCATTACGGACGGGACGGGTGGGACCCGCCCGTCTCGGGGCCCTCAGCTACCCTCTGGGTATACCCGTCCCGTCGAGAAAAACGGCCGTCCCGTTTAACGGACGGGTTGAAGCCCTATTTAGAACAGATGCAAAGCTTGTTTGAGTAGGAATCAAACTGGAAGTGAAACGGAAGACTGAGAGCACCCAATAATTATAATTTGTAACAAGAACGCGCCAGAATGCGGAGGACGCAAGCGGAATGCGCAGCGCCACAGAAACACTCGGCGCACGAGTGTGCATTTCAGCTACATAATGTGAGGCGCGATCTGGCCCGCCAAATCACTAGTTAGAGCCTGAATCTAGAAAATTTGGACTTTCTTTCCGCTCCTGGGACGCCAAAATTACCTTTTTAGGCGACTCACAGAATCGCAGGCTAGATCCAGTTCGGACAAAAATTGGGCCAACCGCCGTGATAAACCGGGGTCCTCCCGTGTACCACTGTCACTTGCCGCATCCGTCACCGTCAACACTGCCACGAGGCGCTGCACATCTGGTTACCACGAACAAGCTGTACCAACCTCCGTCTTGCCATCCTCATCTCTCTCGCTTGTCTGAAAGTCGAAGCTTACGCTCTGGCTGCAGTCTCCTCGCTCCCACTCCGCCGCTTTAGACTCCTTTCAGCAACATGCCGACCATCAAATGCGTAGTGGTTGGAGATGGTGCTGTGGGAAAGGTGCGCCACTCATTTAAATCGTCCGCAGCACCACTAATTCGTGCGATTAACGCCCCAGACCTGTCTGCTTATCTCGTACACAACCAACAAGTTCCCCAGTGAATACGTTCCGACTGTACGCAGCCACCCCTGCACCGCTTACTGGCGCTTTTGACGCCTTTTGAAGGTCTTCGACAACTATGCTGTTACCGTCATGATTGGGGAGGACCCCTGCACATTAGGGCTCTTCGATACCGCCGGTCTGTCCTCTCTTTCGCTTCCCATCTTGACCGTGATGGCGTTCCGTATCTTTCAGGTCAGGAGGACTACGACCGTCTCCGCCCGCTATCATACCCACAAACGGACGTGTTCCTCGTCTGCTTCAGCGTAACATCCCCTGCATCGTTCGAGAACGTCAAGGAGAAGTGGTTTCCGGAAGTGCACCACCACTGCCCCGGAGTGCCATGTCTCATCGTCGGGACGCAGATCGATCTGAGAGACGACTCCCAGGTGATAGAGAAGCTGGCCAGACAAAAGCATCGACCGATCACGAACGAGCAGGGCGATAGGCTCGCACGGGAGCTGGGGGCTGTTAAATATGTCGAGTGCTCGGCGCTGACGCAGAAGGGGTTAAAGAACGTTTTCGACGAGGTGCGTCCGCCATCCTTTCTCTTGATCATCCCTCTAATACCCCGCCAGGCGATCGTCGCGGCCCTCGAGCCGCCGGTCATCAATGGCCCTGGAAGAAAAAAGTGTATTTTCGTCTAGACAGAACCTTGCTTTAATGGCCGGCCTCTACGGATCCATTTTACGAAATACCTTTACGCCGACGACAACCCATTACTCATCTCCCGGTACTGTCGTATATCACCCTTTCCTTTGTCTACTTTCTCTAGTTAAATGATATCTTCATCATGCCAGCGTGGTTGGTTCGATGCTCACTCAAACCGTACTGTCGACTACGACGTTCCTTTTCTCTTCTGGTGGCGGTGGCGGGCCGCGCGTATATGTTTGTAACTTAGAGGTGCTTGCCTGCCCCTGAACGAGAAGAAATGTAACGAAATAATTGTTGCGTTGCGTGCACGCGCTGGCTGCGCTGATGTGATGAAGCGTCTCGACTGCATATGCTTCCCTATCTATCTGATCCCTGAATGTGGGCCCACATTCAGCTCGTTTCCTCCCCGTCAACCCTTTCTTGCACTTTTTTTCACTATGTAAGCTCTTCAAAAGCTTAAATAGATGATTTTTTGCCTCCAGAGCCTATTTGCGGAAAATGTGGCACAATGTGGCCTGAATGTGGGATTGGTCCGTTTAGACCCCTTTTCGTCAAAAACAGGGTGTTTTTCAATGATATAGGTGCAATTTGCGTCCGATGTTGCCCAGTTTATAGGTTAGAGTACTTTTCGCGTTGAATGTGGGATTCATTTTATGGGTTAGAGCACTTTTCACATGGAATGTGGGATTTTTCTTTATGAGTTAGAGCACTTTTTGTGTGGAATGTGGGATTTGGGTGGTTTAGAGTACTTTTCGCTTTTTTATTTATTTTATAGGTTAAGGCTGCTTTCATGCCTGATACAGCATTCAGACCCTCCTTGGGATTGGGCTCACGTGCATTTAAAATAAGGCATGATCTTCTATGTAAATGAACAAGGCTGTTTTGATAGTCAATTATTTAAAATTTTGGATATGTTAAATATTGTGCCATTGGTATTCTTGTCCCAATAAGAATAGATAACCCTAGCCTTTCAATTCAATGTAGTGTGTTCTTGACGTCTGGTCTCTGAATTGCATCTAGTCACCTAATAAAAAAAATGTAGGCTCCACATCGCAAATGTAATTGCTTTTGAAGTCAAGGGCATGATCTTGTATGCTGAATGAGTGAGTGAACAAGGCTGTTTTGGTAGTCAATTATATAACACTTTGGATAAGTTAAATAGTGTGCCCTTGGTAGTCTTGTCCCAATAAAAAATGTAGTCTCTGAATGCAAAACCTGTAGTGTGTTCTTGACCTCTGAATTGAAGCTAGTCAGTGAATAAAAAAATTCAGCCTTCACATCGCAAATGTGATCCTTTTGTATGGCAACAGGGACTGGACAGCTTCGGTTATGCGGCACGGCTGTTCGGCAGGCGTGATTGGCGATGGCGTTTGACCCTTTGGGTGCGAGGACCCCAAATACAAGTTGTTTTACCTACTATCGTGAGGGTAGCTTCAAGTGCTAGGCCGGAAATAATGGCATATACAGATTCTGAATCTGGGTATTTATCATAAATTCTAATTCATTCTAATTCTGCGTAAGAAAATTAAACCGTGTCGTCTGATACGGTAGGCCATTTTGGGAAGGTGGTTGAATTTTGTTGTTCGACTGGGGTGATGCTTCCCCGCCATAAAGTACGGGCAAGAGCTCGTCACCATAAAGGAATGAAAATTCTCATTGTCAGAACTTTGCCCAGGCAGTGTCTAGGCGACCAGCGGGTAGTACAGCTTCGGGATGCATCCAATTTCGACAACAATGCAACTACACACCGCCAAAAATAAACCAGGTAATCTGTAATGCTAATATCATTACTTTCCCGTTCGATGCATTTTGGCTTCGCTGGGAACTTCAATTTCTGTTTCTCTCGGTGTTCTTTTGAGGTGTATCACTGTGTCCTGGACCCGACAGGTAGTCTTCTGGATGGGCTCTCAACACTTTCTCCATCCCTCCTTGATTTTTCTAAATTCTCTATGCTGTTGGTTCCTCAACAGGTCTGATTCTTCTTGTCATGTTGTGCTTCTGGCCAACCACCTCACTATAGGAGGTTTAAGTGTGCTCATCCATCTGACTACATTCTGGGGTTGATAGTCCATGGTTTGGTAAAAGTACTCTAGGGTCGTTAGATAGTGCCCCCGGTTTGCTGGATATTCCACCGATTCATCCCAATGTTGTGTCTTACAAAATCTGTTCTATTGTTCGACTTCATTGCATGAGATAGGTCTTTCAGATTACGCGAGGTTCAATGTTTTCTTCAACAGATCTAGATCCTCTCATGATTTCCTGTGACTCCAGTATCCGTAAATCGCCAGGCTCTGGTGTCTGTTCACATGTTAACGACTTTAATAACTTGAAGTTGGCTTTCAGTCGGGCTCTGAATTCCAATTGCTATCTATGGTTAAATATTTTGCTCGCAGGATTGTAGATGACTGGTGGATTCATTTTACTTTCGAACCTGATTTCCGAAATCAGGCACACACCAGAACCTAAGGTGGCTATAGACTCCAATCCATGCGGGTTCAAAAAACAGGGCTTTATTGGAAGGTTATGCTCATTCTGACCAAGAACAATCCTATTCCTTCTCCACATTGTTGTCCAGTATGGTTGAACTGGTTCAAACTGTGCAAAAACTCCGCATAATCCTTGTGGTTCCAGGACAATTTCCTCATTGATGTGGTTCTTGCAGAGTCAGTTCAGATATGCCAGCAAATCATGTCGCAGAGGCCAAAGCCAAATTTTCTGGATCTTAGCATCGTGCTGGGTTTGACTGGCACCATTTACTACATTCGCCCCAACCTCCTTTGCGTAAAAATGTAATTCTTAGGATGAACTGAAATTTTAACAAAATTCGGCCCAGATTTTTGCACAGGAGCCAACCCAAAGAACTCGTGAAATGGGTGCAACTAGATGCCCCATCCCGTACCATGTGATGTGACTCCACTTTGCGGTTTACATTGAAATCACTGCAGAAAGCTTTGCTCATTCCCTAAATTAATTAGCTGGAACTCAATCCAAACCCTTGTAGAAATCGCAATCACATCGGCACGACCGAGCCCAAATCAAACCGTGGGAAAGTCCATTGATGGCTTGATGCGCACTTTCATAAAATTCCCCCGACCCTCCGCGTGGTTCTGTTCCTGTAAAATGCACATGGACCTGAAACGACCCTTGGCAAGCTCCAACATATCACATCAAGCAATCCCCTTGGGACCATATGTGGATTCCCTGATTTCCCGGACAACCGACTGCTCATTGGACCAATGAAGTTTCGCTAAGGTCTAGGCATTCTTGCATATGATACTCTCCTCCCCATGACTCTCTCTATTCCAAATTTATCAGTTGTTTCATCATTTTAGGCTGTGTGCACCACATGGACCATTGATTTACCTACATCCAATTTCATATATACTTGTCCGATATTCAGGCTCTGGAAAGGTATTCAAGCTTCCTGTACAGTGTGGCAATTCCCCCTCTTACTGTAACAGAGAATATACTCCGTTTCACCAAAACTTATCTTGACTCAGTTCCTGAAGAATACACTCAGAGAACTTCACTTATCGCCTTTTCACCCTCCAATCCTATCCAAACCACTCTCGACCATTCAGGTATATCTTGCTGTATTTAACGCTGACTTTATCAATTCTACAGGCTACCTATATGCTTCCGTGTTACCACACATCTCACCGTCTATCCTGTGCATTCCCCAATTCACCGTATTGTCAGATACCTATTGGGTCATCTGAAAATAGTTCAGCTCTTGCGGCATTTGGAGTCCATTGCTAGTCTATCCGCACTCAACCGACTATCGTGACTAACGACAAGTCTCAACGATATTTCGGAGTATCTTTTATACGACGTCACAGTGATTCCAGTGTAGGACTAGGTGTTACTCATCTCGGGGAATTTTGACTTGTGGATCCAATAATAAAAGGAGATTCATACTAATATTAATGGATAAAAGCTCGACCTCCTTCGGGTTTCTCACGCCGTCCCAATATTAATGAGTCTCATTCCGACTCTTGCTTTTAACTGTGTATGATTCCTGTGAGTAATGAAAAAGTTTCGGAAAGGGTTTGATTTTTTTGCCTCGTGACCATTGGTCAGCCTGCCTGTGAGTGAGAGGTGACACTTGTGGTGAGGACTGTACTACGGTGCCGTAGTTGTTGCCTTTTTGTGCATACATGCCTAATTGATGGGCATGTTGGGGCGGCCGTTCCCTGATCATAACTCTGACGAGCATTTGAACAGCCCTGTCTCTTTGCTTGTCTTATGATCACATTTTGTTGTTCATTGAACAAGAAAGTGTTCGATCTTGTTTGATCTTGAGGACTCAAGCTCTGTGAGTTGAAGAGTCTACCCCTCAGTTTCAAAACATCGAGGATGTTTTCTAGAGAGAGAAAAGAGTGTTGTCTGTGTATGCACAATATGGAGCTACCAAAATTTGTATGAGGCCAAGTCAGGACAATTAAAATTCGCAATTTTGAGCACACTGTTTAATCACCTTTATAGACGCTGTCTGGACCACCGATGGCAAGTGTGCTGCTATTTATTCGCATCTGCATTTTCAATGTCATCTATGTTATGACCAGCACCTTGTAAGAAATAATGTGTATCCCTATGAGTTGTTCAAGAAATTGGGCGCATACTTTTGTCGGGGGGAAGCATCACCCCAGTCGAACAACAAAATTCAACCACCTTCCCAAAATGGCCTACCGTATCAGACGACGCGGTTTAATTTTCTTACGCAGAATTAGAATGAATTAGAATTTATGATAAATACCCAGATTCAGAATCTGCATATGCCATTATTTCCGGCCTAGCACTTGAAGCTACCCTCAAGATAGTAGGTAAAACAACTTGTATTTGGGGTCCTCGCACCCAAAGGGTCAAACGCCATCGCCAATCACGCCTGCCGAACAGCCGTGCCGCATAACCGAAGCTGTCCAGTCCCTGTTGCCATACTTTTGAAGTCAATCTGGAGCTTAATCTAGTCTCTGAATGTACCCCGTAAATAAATAAAAATGTAGTCTCTGAATCGCAAATGCAGTGGTTTGAATTGAGTGTAGGCTCCACATTGCTGCATGTAATGCTTTTAAAGTCAATCTGGTGTGTAACAAAAAAATGTAGTATCTGAATCGCAATATAGTGTCCTTTGAGCTTAATCCAGTCTCTGTTGTGTTGTTGACCTTTTGTAGTGTCTTCAAGTAGTCTTCACATGGTTCTTGGTTCAAAGGATTCACAATTGGAATTGGATACAAGGTGCTACCTTGATGACTGGTGTGACGTGGATTTTCAGGTGCTCTGGTGGGAGCTATATTGGGAAAGGTGTGATGCAGGAAATTTTATGGACTTTTTGCCTTACGTTCTGTATCAGCCTTGTTAGCTCTGTGTACCACTACATGCCAGACAGTTTGAAAGCAGACAGCGCTGTCGGCGAGACACGTATAGACTTGGTGGTTAGCATCTGCATCCAAGGTGCATAAAGAGCTCACCAGTCTTACCCGCACATATTTTATCAGTGCATACAAGAGACACGGAGAGGACTAGGGTTATTCCCAAAGCGCCCATCCAAAAGGCCGGGCTGATTTTCCCCAGAGCGGACTTTAAAAAGCTTCAGACGGACATGCGTAATGTTATAAAGAGAGAGACATAAGCGTTCGCGAGGTCTATATAAAAAAAAGCGATGAAACCGGCGGCACTCGGGAAGGTTGAAGTCCCTGTTGAAAGCTCGTTCTCCACTCAGAGAGGAAAATTCAATCAATGTCGTGTCTTTTCGGATTTTGGGGTCGAATGGAAGCCGTTCTGGGTCCGTTTGATGGCTCGCGACCCGTTTTCAAAACCGTTCTGGGTGTCGTTTTAGCGTTTTCGGGTCGAACGGAAGCCGTTCTGGGTTTTTAAGCACATTGGCCCCCCACGGCCCAATCTTGGCCTTTTTTTTTACTATATAGACCTTCGCGAGATAGCCTGAGAAGGATGGCCGCAGAATATCATTCAAGACATTAAATTGGAAAACGAGCGGAAACTCCATGCGGCGGAGGGTACCGCCGGTAGATCAAAATAGTGCGAAAACATCGCTGATTCACTGGGGAAGCGCCATTGGATAAAGGTAAGATACTACAAGAGAAGTGAGTAATCAATATTTCCGGCCAGGATGTGCAGGCGGGCATGTTGCAGGATTGATCCGCACGACCGTCCGGCTCGGGTACAAGGTCCCGGACATCTACATATATATATAAGGTTTCTGTGTAGCCGTTCCTTTAGTCTCTTTCGTTCCTACATCCCGTAGGTTCTTGTATATTCCAATTGTACATGCCGACTCTGTTAATCCCGGGGTGCCACTTGACTCGACAAAAGGGCAGAAGCGCGCTGCTGCAAAAATTCTGCCAGTTCCAGCGCAGCGGTGGCATCCGACACGCTGGCACACCGGCTTTGAACACCTGTATTGCTGATGAAAACTGTAGTTCGTGTCGTGCTCCGGCTGCGGGCCTGGTACCTGCTATGCAGGCGGCGAAGGCGGGGCGGAGGGATCCGATGCGCATGATGCGGCAGAGACGGAACAGACGATTCCCGAATCGGGAATAAGTATGACGCACCATCCGCGTGGCGGAGGGGGGCCTCTTAGGCCCCCTTTACTCATACAGAAAAGGGGGCCTAAGAGGCCTTTTACGGCATGGTGGCGGTATTCGCATAGATGCCCTGTTGCGTGTCTTATGTGGTGAACGCATCCTCAAAGCTCAAGATTCCCGGGGATTGCGTCTGAAAGAAGCATGCAGCCTAGCTCGATAGCACGAATGGCGCTGCGAGTCAAAGACTTGAGCTTTTGGGGTCCTTGCAAAGTTCTTGCAAGCTTTTACATGCTACATTAGACCACGAGTATAGTAGCCGTGGCGTTTAGACTCCCTGGATACTAGGCTTTCCCGTCCCGCCCTCTAATTACTGTCGTGTAATGTCCATTACCTAGAGTACATAGCCTACCACATCGATAGTAACGTTGGCGACGGTAGCATACAACTTTAGGACGTGTTGTATGTCGGTTCAATACCTGCTTGTTCCTGATTGGGACCTCTGCAGTAATATGTCCTTCCTTCCTTCCTTCCTCCCTTATTTGCACCCGATCTCGTGTGTGGTGTTTGGAGGCCGCCGGGAGTAGCTCCGTATTTCTCTGGCCCAGGGCATCAGAAGCTAACTCTGCCCCACTGGCTGGATCCTTCTTCGGCTTGCGCGCGCACATCTTGGCCAAGTTCTACGAATTTTGAGTTTCAGGGGGACACGAATCAATTTCGAAAAAGCGAGTAGAGTCGGTCTTTAGACCTTGGAATACAAAGCCTGATGAACCCTATTTATCACAAATTCGGCGTTCAAGTTTCGCTAAATCCCATTCAATGAATATTCAAGTGGAAAAATCGCAACACTGAAGGCAAGTAGAATTACACATGAACGTTCATCGCAGAACAAAACACATAACCACAGCCAAAAAACAAAAAAGGACGTCAAGTCCTTGAATTTTTGACGCAACGTTCGTGTCGTCGAAGACGAGCCAAATTTCAACTCCACGCGAGGAAGTTGAAAACTTACTGTGGAAGTCCGTTTACAGGCTGCAGTGTAACCTGCGGTGGGTGTTCACATTCAGTGCTTCCCCGATGCATACGAAAATAATGACGAACGGGGGATGTAAGGCCGAGGTCGGCGGAATTATTCGATGCGTGGGGTCAGCTCTGATCCCGAAAGTTGGAGGACACTTCAATTAGGCGGCGAACATATGATACGTGTAATAAGCCGAGTATGAACTTGAAGGGGTCGCTGCTTGATACTGACTTAAAGCCTAGCTTATTCGCGCTGTGAACGACGTTCCACAGAGTGGGCACAGAGGGCTGTCCGAAAAGCTGGGAACAGATTGGGTCCCCTCTGAAGGAGGCCGTTGAATACGAGAGAAAGGTCGACAATGTGGGGTTCGTGATGGTGAATAGAGATCCGCTTGGCTCAATCAACCACTGCAGTTGATTTGGTCAGTAAATAGATAGACGGTGAAGGGTTTTGAAGGGAGTGCATGCTTACTCGTTGGGCGACATCCCCGGTTGCGCGGTCGAGGGTTTGGACGGCCGAATTCGGTTTAATATCCGCAATATCGAGGACGTTGCCTTGGAAGTCCATAATAACCACAGGGATCCCTATCGGTACCGTCTGGAGCACGCAAATATGGAAGCAAGATCAACGGGAGGAGGAGAAGAGAAACATGCTGGTGGACGATGGGAGAATGTGTAGGATATCAGAGAAATACTGAACTTTTCCATTCAAATCGACAGGGGGTGTGATGCGTGACCGAATTTAGCAATTCAACATTTCGACAGCGGCCGAAATGCTGCGTGACACCCCCAAAAATTTCGACAGACCCCTGGAAAATTTGACTTTTTTGTCACTGGGGGGGGAGGAGAGGCATTTGTGACAGCTTGGAGGTTCGACAAACGGCTCCGTGACCCGTGACATCGACCAAAATTTCGACATCGACAGAGGGGTCTGTGACTCGTGACTCGTGACTGTCGAATTGAATGGAAAAGTTCAGTAAGTCAAAGCGAAGCCACTTTAATACCACCAGGATCACTTCTAATATGGCGCCAGACATCTGCCCCTTGCCCATTGCTCTTCTATTGAGTCGCAAGATCAGAAGGGGCACCAGCCAAGAGATATCAGAAGGTGTGGTGGATGTCCAACAGCAGGAACAGAAGCGGCGTTAGCAGCAAAATTACATATCCAAGACCTAGTCTGCTCGTTCCACTTCAACAATAGGAACACATGCGGCGTAAAGGCGGAAAAGAAGGAGAAGAACGAGCAATTTCGGCATTTGTAAGGCTTGTCTGTCTTATCGTGGCCTTGACTTGGCTCGGTATTTCAGCCCCCTCATCGCCCAGCCGTTCGAATGTAGTCTCGTTTCGTTTAATGGACCAAGGCCGCAGATGCGGCAAGCAAGGGGACACAAAACTCAATAAATCACCTCGCGATTTTCACAGTCGCCGTCCTGAACTCTCCGCTCGAAGCGTACACTTTGAGCCACGTGATCGCGTTTTCAAACTCCGACCACACCCTGATCAACCCACCCATTGCCAGTTCCTCTACTCAACACGGCCTCGTTGGTTCGCTATGCATTCTGAAGTAGTGCCGGCCATGCCGGATGTTGATTGCCCTGCCTCCGGCAGACTCAGGAACCCAAAGAATTACCGCCGGAAAGCTGCTGTACGACAATAGCGGTGTGATGGATTCAAGACCTCAGCACGCTCGACCTGAGTCACTGCCGAGTCACACATCTTTGTGACTCGCGCCTCGGGCATGCCTCGGCCTCGGGCATCCTTCGGGCATGGAGTCACTTTCTTATGACTTGATATGACTCGATATTCTATAGTATATAAAGAGGAGTGTTCCCCTCTTGTGGACACAACTTACTTCTACTCAATTCACTACAGTCAACCTGTAACTTGCGTGATTCTAAGTGACGCCTTGAGCTCATTGAGATATTACCAAAACTAACCTTGAGGTAACGCTATAAGCTTACACCAACGTTAGTACCGCAGTCCTAAGAGCACGGAGACGTTTCCCGCTTGCTTAAGTCTAACGAAGATTCACTCTCGTTAGTCGGCTGCGCAAGGTAGATATTGGTAGGGAACGGTGTTGATTTGATAAGAATTTGAACATATAAATAACTACTTTATTGCCACACGGCAACACCAACTCACTCAAACGCGTGCTACGTCTACGTAAGCTCGCGCTCAACTCTCTACGCACCCGCTTTCGCTAACAAGCGGCGATTCGGCGGAGATTAAAGGCTTCAGACAGACGGACAGACACGCATATTTTTATAAAGAGAGTGATATGAAATTGATATTACTGTACTATTAAAATCAATTCGTCAGTCACGCGTCATGGGGGTGCTTTGACGTGACGAATTTTGGAACTTTGTCACGCATCACGGAGGCTCTTGATGAATATACTTTTCGTCACGGTCGGGTCGAAATTTGGGTTCAGGGCTGCTCTGAGCAAGTTTCCTTAGCTGCGGACACTCTTCTCATAATCTTCTCGCCACTCTCAAGGTTTCTTGCTTCAAACCTCACAAACGTCGTGCTTCAGACCAAATTCAACCGAAGTTCAATGGTGAAAAATGGATTTTTTCCCTGTTCAACAGATTTGCTGAAATAAATTTCTCAGATGATTCTTAAGTCATCCTAATGGTTTACTCTACATGCCTTGCAACCCCTGGAAATATTCCAGGGGTTGACGAAATTTTGGGGGTTGTCACGCAGCTGAGGACCCTTTGACGAATTGACGAAGTGGTATTTCGGGTCACGCGTCACACCCCTTGACGAATTGAATTTAATAGTACAGTAATTCAAAAAAGGGAATGGGAGGCCGCGAAGCGGCCGACCAGTCCCTTGTCTTTCTTGAAGTTACTTATGGATCTATGACCCATACTTGAACTTTCACTTCTATGTAAGTACTGGATTTGCGAAATGTATACAGATTTGAAGCCTTGTACGGCAAAGAACTTCCCCTTGAGGAACCAGCCGGTACTGTAGCTACAGCCTCGAAATATATGCTTGACAGGACAGTTCCCGTTCCTACCTTCCGCGTCTTGGTTCCTTGATTCGACCCTGAGTGCGACTTCTTGCAGACGCGTAGACGGATATGTGGTTTATTTTGAACGGTTTCTTGGCTATAAAGAGCGGGCCACCCGGTCTGTTAGAAGCATCAACCCCAGACTTTGTTATGTTGTATCATCTTGTCTTCCTCTCCCTGACCGCGCTCGCCAGCGCTATCGCTCCATTCAATGGGTTTTTGAGAATCACCAATTTCGAAGGCCGCAGCGTAGATCTCCACATCAGGAGCCCAGCCGACTACGCCCCCATCCAATCATACATGACCACTGTTGGCGAACCCGCGCAGAAGGTGCACCTCTTGCAGTGCTGTGCGGTATATTTCGTTGACGATTTGAGCAGTGGCTCTTCAACTCATCCACGAGCGCAAACCCCTGGCGCATCAGTAACGCCGCTTCTGGCACCTTTGTTTCTTACACTACAGCACCCACTGGCATCGGAGGAAGCGCGGAACGCTCCTCAGCCTGCGCGCATCCCAATCCGATCACCGTCTGGAACTTCCTTCCGAACGGCGCCGGATTCAAGTAAGCAACAATGATGTAGATGAGGATGTTTTCAATTTGATTTCGGGTCCAACAGCATCCAGGAGACGACCTCAGGCACCGTGCTGACTGCCTGGCCATTCCAGCCCACGCTTCCTCTTCCCACTTCGCCGGTGGGTTTCATGCCTACCAAATCCGCACCAGCTGAACTTATCCGCATCCCTTTTTTCGTTCTTTCAGCTTACCCTCGAGACGCTCAACTCCAGCCTCGCACGCCAGGTGTTTACACTCGCGGCATGTGAGTGGCTTTCGTCTCGCGAAACTGAACGATGCTAACGAGAGATTTAGTTGTGTGAACCTCATGGTGGCTTGGCTCAACGAACATTACAAAGGGCCTATGTTGTTTTGGAATCGAAATATCCTGTTCTGTTCTAGTCTTTTTTGCTTGGTCTGAAATTTGTTAGCATTGAAAATTCAATTCACTCCTAGCTCTTGAACTTCAATGATTGTAAACGTCCAATTGAATCTTCATTCGACTCGAAATCAGATATTCAGACAACAGACTAACGAGATGAGGCAAGGACTGCAAACAATATGTTATCAACCAGTACTACTTGAGGCGGGAATTGCCCACCAAGCAATGTAGCCCTTCATGAGCTCAGCTATTGAGCTGCCCTACCTGCCAGGGCAGGGCAGGGATGAAGTCCGCCTCGCTAAGCGTGTTCGGCGCATCGCTACTGACGAACGCAACACGGAGCAAGGCCGCGTAGCATACAACACCTGGCTCCCCGGTCGCCCCCCGAACCTATCTATCTTCCCCGAGAACTGTGCGCACAGTTCCGCATCTATGTTAGAATTTAGGCTTTCAGAGAGAGGACAAAAAGGGCTCAGAGTTAGAATTAGAATTCCGAATATCCCTAACTACTATACAAGCGAGCCTTTATATACTACAAAACATGAGTCATACTGTGACTCAGATTCAAGTCAGAATGAATCATATACATATTGAGTCAGTAAGTAGAGTCACAAGAGGTGACTTGGAATAGGCTGTGCGCATGAGTCAGGACGTGGGGATGACTCGATGTTTGCACCAAGTGGTACTGTACACTTTCAACACTCCCCCTCAAACTCGAGTCATTCCGAGTTTGCGAACTTGTTCCTCGTGCTGAGTGCGTGCGAGAGGCTTCGTGAAAATGTCGGTGAAGTTGTCCTCAGATGCGCAGTGGTGAACTGAGACTTCGTGAGAAGTTACAAGGTCACGAATGAAATGGTGTCGCATATCGATATGCTTCGAACGGGCATGGTAGCCAGCGTTGAATGTGAAATCGATGGCACCACGATTGTCGCAGAAGATTGGGAAGGGGTTGGACGGTGGAAGTTCGAGTTCTGTGAAGAGAGAACGTAACCACAGGTTTTCGCGTGCAGCATGTGACAGCGCGATATATTCTGCTTCCATTGTCGAAAGTGCGACGGTGGCTTGTTTCTTGGAAGACCAAGTTACAGCTCCCCCTGCAAATGTGGAAACGTAGCCAGAGATGGACTTGCGATCGTCCTTGGAGTTGGCCCAATCAGCGTCGGTATAAACTGCGGGGCGTGAAAAATCTGCGTGCATCTCAATATCCGAATCGTTTAGAGCGGAATAGGTGATGCCGAGGTTTGATGTACCGCGTAGGTAGCGATAAACATGTTTGACAGCTGTGAGATGTACAGGTCCAGGATTGGTGTTAGAGTGTTTGTACTGCGTACGCAATATCAGGGTGTGTGATAATGGCAGCATACATTATACCTCCAACCATAGACTGGTAAACACGCTGGACTTCGGGATACAACTGATCCTTGGGGAGCTTCTCGAGTTTCACATTAGGGTCCATGGGCGATGGTGCAGGATTGCAGTTTTCCATGCCATGCTGGACGAGGATCTTCTTGATATAATTTGTCTGTATGATGGTGATAGTGCCGTTTGTACGATCACGGTGAATCTCCATCCCGAGTAGCTGTCTAGCATCGCCTAGACGGGTGATTTGAAAGGTGGTTTCGACCTGGTCCTCAGTGCGAGTGATGAGTTCAGGGGTGGATGCGTATATGGACATGTCATCAACATGTACGGCCACAATCGTTATACCATCTGAATTGCGTCGAATGTAGACACAACGGTCAGAGAGAAGGCGGAGGAAGCCAATTGTCTTGAATTGGGCATCGAGAGTTTCATTCCATTCTCGTCCTGACTGTGGAAGACCGTAGAGGGTTTTGTGGAGTCGCCACACGCGGGAAGTACCGTCGGAAAACCCTTCGGGTTGTCTCATATATTTCGTCCTTCAAGGTGCCATTAAGATAAGCGCCCTTGACATCGACGGTTCGCATCTCGAGGTTGTAGCATGCGGCGAGAGCAAGAAGAAGACAGTTTGTTTCGGCCCGAACGACTGGGGACGAAATTTGGTCGGGGTTATAGTCTGTTCCGGGAATAGCGGAGTTTCCCAAAATTACTAGACGTGCCTTGCGGCGTGCAAGTTCTCCCACATCATCTGTCTTGTTCCTATATACCCATTTGCTGCCCAGTGCTTTACGGCCAGCTGGGAGCTCTGTCAGAGTGAATGTTCCAAGTTTATGCAACTGATCGAGTTCGGATTCCATCGCTTTCCACCAGTCATCGGCGGCCGGGTGCTGCGTAGCTTGCCGGTATGAGGATGGTTCGTCGTCAATGGCTAAATTAGCCATGTCTTGCTCGTCGTGCTCGTCAGGTTCTTGTTGACGAAGAGAGCGATAATACTGGTCTGGATTGTAGACTTTCGGACCTTGTGTTGTGGTTCGGGATGGTCGCGGCTCGCGCGGCGGCATTTTCAATATGTTGCGCGCTTTCGGAGCTGTTACGGACGTAGACTGGGGACCACTGGATGGTGGGGAAGGCTGGGGGTCAGATATCGATGGAGGCGCGTTTACCGTTGGTGTCACCGGTGGAGTTTGTGGATTTGGAGCCGATGCATGCTCGCTATCCTTACTCTCCCTCTCGAGCTGGATCGGGTCGCTAGAGACAGCAGGGGTATAGTCATCACGTGCATTATCAAAGATAATGTTGCGAGACGTAAGAATCTTCCGGGTTTGCGGTACGCGGTAGTGCCAGGCAGCTGTGTCGTCTGAAAGACCAACAAACTGGTAAGGCTTCGATTTTCCTGCAATTTTAGACGGGTTCTGACCTTGTGTGAGTACCCAACAATTCACTCCGAACTCCTGAAGGTTTGAAACATCAGGTTTAATTCCCCACAGCGCCTCATATGGCGTGATATTCCCTTTTAGTGACACAGTCTGTGAGCGATTTATGATGTATACCGCATATGTGACAGCCTGAGGCCACAGAAAGTGCGGTAGATCATGCGCAACAATCATAGCGCGTGCACGCTCGAGGATTGTGCGGTTTAAACGCTCGGATACACTGTTTTGCTGCGGTGAGTAGGGGGCAGTCGGTTCGATTTGGATGCCCTTGGCGGCTAGTTTCTGGAGCAGGTCCTTGTTGTTATATTCGCCGCCGAGATTGAATTTGAATTTCTTGCAGCGTTTTCCAAACTGCGTAAGTATGAACTCAACATAGTTCATGACGTATTGGCCGGCTTCGGATTTTTTCTTCATCGTGAAGAGTCTGCGATAGCGTTTAGCGGCGTCTGTAAAAGAGATGTAATAGCGCTCGCCCCGGGCTCCGGGTGTGCGGGCAGGTCCCCAAACATCTCTATACGTCATCTTGCCGATTTCCGTGAACTCGCGCTGAGCTGTTTTAGGAAATGGCTCAATGTGTTGTTTTGCCTGGATACAAGTAACACATTTCTCGATCTCGGGGGAATTCCGTGCTATCCGCATTCCGTTCACCATGTCCTTGTTTGCTAACTCTTTGACAGAGCTTGGGCTAAGGTGCTGTAAGACTTGAAGCAGTCTCACAGGGTTCTAGTCCCACGTAAAATCTGGCGAGTTCAGCAAGTATTATATTGTGGTCAAGACTCTAAGAATTACGGTCCAACTCTAAGGCTAACAGTCTATAGCCGAATATTCGAACTATAAATGACTGCGCGCCGTCCTCTCCGAATATTCGAGATGAGGAGAGACGGGTCGTAATTCAGAGAGATAAGAACGTGAAAGACGTAGCTGTAGCGTTTCAATCGTGATGTTGGCGTTAAGATGTTCAGAAAGAGTCGCCCGTGCCTTCTCCCAAGTCTCGGAGGGTCTCGACGAGAGGGGAAGGCTGAGTAGGCGAAAGTTTGGGTAAGTGTAGATAAGATTCGTCACGTGTATCTATGACAGACTTAACCTACTACAAGTAACAAATGCAAACACAAGTACAAGGAGACTAAAATCATAAGACGTTGTGAAAAAGAAAAAATAGTGTTCAAAGTATACGAGATTCCTTACAGAGCCCCCCTAGTCTCGTTGTGCGTGGGGTGCAAACTCCTCGGGAAGAACGATTTCACCTATGTCGATATCGAGCCAATTGATTGGGAACGCGCGCTTAATCATCTCCGCTCCCGCTTCAAAGTCCTTCGTTTTCGGAACCGATTTGGGTTCATGGTCTCCTTTATCCCCGACACGGAAATATTCCTTCCATTGAGAATAGGTGCGCCATTTATATCTCTTCCTCTCAATGATGTCGCGTCGGAGGTTTGCCAGGATAAGATAGCTACCCTCGGAGAGGTATCCGCGCATGTGTGGGCATTCGCACTCAAAGACTTCCGGAGTAGGCCACAGAGTACGATCTGCGCCCGAATTCGAGCCAGCGATATGTCCCAAAAGTAGGTAAATCTCGCTGTTAGAGACGCGATCCGTAGTGTAGAAGACGCTGTTGCCGTAGCGATCGATCCGCCTGGCTTCTCCTTCATCGAACTCCGAGACCTGAAGACTCGGCCCTTGAGCATAGCGGTAAACAATCCTCTCGTCGTAAACCTCCGCCACGAATCGGCAAACACCCCCCATAGGGACGAAGGCGATCGCTTCCGGCCGCCTGAGGAGAGAACCCACTCGACCTTCATATTGCCCATATACAGCAGGTCCGCCTCCAGGCCCCGACCAGATGAGAGGAAGGTCGACATATCCGGCATGTAGAGGCTCCAAGCGTCTTCAATCAAGGGGGGATATGTTGTGGTCGGAGAACTTGCGTACGTCGCTGCGCTTGATGAAAACGGCAAACGAGAGCGCCATCCGGATGGCTACCTCCAGTATCTCCTCAAACTTGGTGAAGCCCTTGAAAACCGCAGCGTATGCCTTTAGACGCCAGTAAGTTCTTTCATCGTCGCAGACAAGAATGGCGTCCTTCAACCACTCCTGATTCCAAACGAGCCTGGGGTACGATCCATAGACCGGAATGAGTTCCACAACATCAGGAGCCCAAGCTTCAATGGCTTCTCTCGCCTGATCCTCCGTCTGAAAACCTGGTTCCCACGTGTGTACCGGTGACGGGCCAGAGAAGGGATGCTCTCCACTCTGACGGCTTGTAGCCTCAGGGACTGCGCTCCCGCGCGAGTCTTCCACCTCGCCTTCTTCCGAGGCCGACGCAGCAGCGTATTCTCCTGCGAAGTCGCCGCCTTCATCGTCCGAGTCAAGCGTACGCTCCGTTCCGAGCGAACGAGAGCGTCTGCGGAGAAATCCCGACGGTCCTCTTCGTGGGCTGGCTGAACGAGATGACCGACGTCTTCCTCCTGCCATCCCCCGAGCCCAGCTCGAAGTGAGCACTGCTTCTTCAGGAGACGCTGAACGAGGAGCGAAGCTCGACGGAGGCCTCGAGACGACAGGGCCTAGACGTTCTTTAAGAGGAGAGCTGCTCCAAGCTTCCCCGTAGCTGCTTGTCGAGCTGGAACCAGGGGTCTCCTTTTTGCCTCGCTGACGCCTCCCAGTCGGGAACTTGTTGACATTTCCTCTGATACTTTGGTCTAAGGGCGCTATCTCGCGGGCTCCATTGAAGGAGTTGAACGGACGAGTAGGTCTGGGAGCATAAATGTTTTTGTTTTGCTCCCTCACAATTTCCGTTTTCTCATGAAAGATCTCCATCTCCTCAATGCGCTCGTTATCCGTCAGGGGCGAAAAGTCCTCGAGTTTGTAGGCATGAGGGTCGGATGGAACACGATCAAATGGAGGCTCATCCACTCAAAGGGGATTCTGGCGGAAGAAAGTACAAACAGTTCCTTGGTCCGTTTTCGTCACAGCCGCCTTGAATCGCTCCGCATAGGCCCTAATGCGCTTTGAATTCACCAGCGGCCTCGCACCCCACAAGTGAAAATCGATGATGGCGTAGTCCCAGGACGGGTGGAATTCCGAAACGACGTCACCTCGCTTTCCAGCGTATTTGTTCTGGAAAAACCAGTCTGAACGGTCCCACTCCGCCTTCCAAGCGGTTCCGCTAGGTAAATCCGCTAGGGAAATCATTTCGCCCGTAGCCCTCGAAGCCCTCACTGCCGCGTACTCACCCCACACCTCGGGACTTAGACGGAGGAATCGCCAATTATTCTTTTCCTCCTCTGTCCACGCCACGTGAATAGGTACACGATGCAGGATAAGGTGCGGGAAGTTAGCTTCGTGGAGGTCTCGGCTCATGTTATATAAGACTCCGGCCTTCGGTCGATCGTTCAGACGCAAGGCGCGTATATAGTCCTGGTCTTGTTTGTGAAGAGTGGTGTCCTCTAGACGCATTCTCTTCTGTCGTATATACCATCGTGATAGCTGTCTCCTCAATTTTGCGAGGGACGTCCCCAGTCGAACCAGTCCAACGGTTAGAACTGTACCAACTCGTGGTGGTCGCCAAGGTGGAGCAGATCCCGTGAAGGAGTTCAGCGGTAAACTTAGCCGTCGTTTGCCAGTCTTCCTCTAAGAAATAACCGGCAAACACTTCCTTAGGCTCCATGGGGTCATCGCTGTCACTCCCAGTCCCATACATGAGAGTGTAATTAGCTTGAGTAGGGACCGGACGGATGTCGAATAGATATGCGAGTGAATCTTCGCCTTCGCTCCAATTGGCTTACCAAGGGGGATCCATGCGAGCCAATGCTCTTCCAGATTGTACCACACCGGGGACTTAGTAAAATCCAAGGCAGTTAGAACGTCCGCGGGAGTAGTCGGCCTCAGCAGATACGGAAGAGGGGCCTTGAATTTGAGAGCGTCTTGGGGAATGGAATCGGAAGGAGCTCCGAACGAACAAAACCAGGTGTCATTCCTTTTAGACCAGGTCGGTTCGGCCGTGGATCCAGATGAATCAAGCAGAAAATCTTCCATTATATTCGAATATGAGAGGGTATTTATGAGCTCGTGAACCGGATATCCGTGTACTACGAGTCTCAAACCGATCCACCGGTCAACCGAATATTCGAGGAGACCGAGAGGATTGGCAGATTCTAGGACCTAGTGGAAGGGAGCAAAAGAGCTCGACAAGATGAGAGGGAGACAGAGATGGAGAGAGAGAGAAAGGAAGAAACGTCACCCCTTATCTAGGCTGTATCTTGTGAGCCGGCACGTTGTACAGGCGAAGACGTCGGGAACCTTTTGCCGGGGAAACCTGAGAACTAAAGAAGGAGAGCATGGGAATCGATACTAGTACAACCGGACCGCGGGGCCAAGATTCCCGGCGGACCGATCAGGCCGATTAGCCGATTTTGATTCTTCGGCTTTGGCATAGGCGCGCAACATCTCCGGAGCGTTGCGCAAGTCCCTTTTGGTCTGCCAAGTGTCGAACTGTGGGCCGAAGTTTTTCCACCTCACCAACCAGGTGTCTTGTTTTTTACGCTTATCATACCGTTTGCCGACAATCTTCTCGACCTCGTATTCCTCGGATTCAATCTTGTGCTCGCGAGTGTCGGGCATTTCGATGCGCTCCCCAAATTCGTCCGACGTCTCTTTATATGGCTTCATATGGTCGAGGTTAAAGATAGGGAATCCGGGATATTTGTCATTCAATCGAAGGCGGTATGTTCGCGGGTTGATTTTCTGAAGGACTTCGAATGGGCCAATCCAGCGCTGGACAAGTTTAGCGCCCTCTCCCTTAGATTCTATCCACTCAAGCGAATGGGGATTGACGAGGACTCGGGATCCAATTTTAAATTCGGGAACCTCTTTCCTCCCTCGGTTGTGGTACTTCGCTTGATCTTCTTGGGCTCTCGCAATGGAGAGGCGTGCGTTTTCTCGATGCACGCGCAGTTGTTCCAGGTAGGTGCTCGTCTCGTCCTTCATTCCATATGTAGCTGGAGCGTTATGGTCCTTAGGCAGAAGAAAATCCAACGGCGCTTTAGGCAAGAAGCCGTATAGGAGCATAAAAGGGAAGGTGCCAGTTGAAGCGTGGACATTGCTGTTATAGGCAAATTCCAATAATTTGAGCCAAGAAGCCCAATCATCACGGTCCTTCGAGACGTACGCTCTCAGCATCGTTTCTAGTTGGCGGTTAACGTTCTCTGTTTGACCATCGTGCTGCGGGTGGTGAGAAGAAGACAAGGACATCTTCGTTTTCAGAGCGGCGGCTACCGCAGTCCAAAACCTCGAAGTCCAGCGGGGGTCTCGATCCGCGATTATACTGTCTGGGAGCCCGAATCGAGAAACTACATGCTCCACGAACAATTCTGCGAAACCCTGAGCGGTCAGTCCGGAAGTTGTGGGGATGAAAGAGGCATGTTTGGAGAGGCGATCAACTACCACCATGATAGCGTTGAATTCTCCTGACCACGGGAGGTTCACTATCAAATCCAGGGAAATCGACTCGTAGGGTCGCGACGGGATCGGATTTGGTATGAGGTAGCCAAATCTGGTGAAGTTGCGGTGTTTAATCTTTTGGCAAACATCGCAGGTGTCGCAGTATTGGTCCAAGTCTTTCTTCATGCGTCTCCAGTAAAATTTGCCGCTGATCTTTGCCCACAGTCTCTCTGGACTAACATGCGCGGATTCCATTGGGTTATCATGTGCTTCCCGCAAGATCTCAGGTCGTTTAGCTCGGGGAACGCACAGGCGAGGCTGGTAATCCGCGTCTCGGAAGAAGAGAAGGCCCCCATCTGACCTGAAGAATCTTTGTCCAGGTCGCCATAGATCTGAGGTGCCCGCCTCTCTCCAGATGCGCCCGAAGTCCGGATCGATTTCATATGCTGCCAACCATTCTGCTTTATAGCTGTCGCTCATGCCAATATGAATGTTAGGAGGTGGATTGCGCGCTCCCCAATATGCTGTTGTGGGAAGCAAAGAGTCTAATTCATCGTCATCCTCGTCGATGTTTGCTTCAATTTTATGGGGATCGCGATTGCTGAGTGGAATAGTAGGTGGAGACGGAGGCGATGGAGGGTTTTTTGCGGTACTGTTGCCCCCCCCAGTTTCGATGGTCGGGTTGGAGATCGTCGGAACGTCTATTCCTGTCCCAGAAAATTCATTCATTCCGTCTCTCTTCGCCTGATTCCTAGTTATCGCGAAGGTACTTCGTTGCTTTTCCAGCGCGTCCTCCAACCTCCAGGCTATGAACATTGCTTTTGAGGCCGGTTGCCTCTCCAGCCATCCTTCTTGCGCATCCGCGAGATTTCCAGACATGAAAATGGCTTTCTCATCCTCAGTCATGGGCGAAATGTGTTCTGGCGGAGCTCGTGGCAATCGGGACAGGGGATCCACGTTCGAGTGCACTCTCCCTGCTCGGTGTATTATTTCCAAACCTGGAGCGTAGGCGGAGAAAACTGCACCCCACGCAGCTAAGTGTCTATTTGAATTCTCATACGTTCTCGCCCATTGCAAAGCGGAGTGGTCCGTTACAAGTAGGATTTTTTCCCCTTCCACGAATGGCTGAAAACGCACCAGAGCTTCCTTCGCCGCGAGTGCCTCCCTTTCCGTCGTCGAGTACCTCGTCTCAGCCCCCTTGAAAGAGCGAGACCAATATCCGATCACCCTTTCCACATGGACCGTCGTTTCGTCCAGGGAAGGTCCCCATTCGTCTTTGAAGTCCGTGTCATCCATTTTGCTCGACAACTTAGTCACCAGACGGGGCGGAGGCAAGCCTGCTTTAAACGCCTTCTCTATCCTTGCGTAAGCTTTCGTGCCCTTCAGGTCCTTGACGCGAATGGGCTGGATCTGTTGCAAGGCCACTCCTGCTGCCTCGTCCGACACATCAGAGTATAGTCGATAGGGTTTTCCTTCTATTGGATGACCGAGGAGAGGTGCGAGTTGCAACGCCACTTTGGCTGCTCTGAACGCATGCTCTTCATCCACTCCTCAAGTCCACCTTGCTCCTTTCCTCAATAACTTGAAAAGGGGCGCGCATATATTCGCATAGTAGGGAATGAAGCTCGAAAAGTAAACAATCATTCCAAGGAAAGCCTGAAGTTGTGAGACTTTGCGTGGACGTTCGAGCTCCAGAATGGCTTTAACTTTCTCCCAATGGGTAGACAGACCGAGTCTCGACACCTTGTGTCCCAGGAGGAGGATTGAGGAATAAAACAAGTGACATTTGGAGGGCGATAAGGTTACTCCGGCCTTTTCAATTGCGCCCAAGACTTTATCCAAATGGTCGAGATGCTCTTCATAGCTGCGCGAGTAAACCACGATATCGTCGATGTATACCAAGCAGAATAGCCATAGGTATGGCGATAATATATTCTGCATGACTCGTTGGAAAATCGATGGCCCATTACGCAATCCGAAGGGCATCCGCTTGAATTGTGCAAGTCCTCTATGCGTCCTGAATGCTGTCTTCTCGATATCTTCCGGTGCCATAGATAGCTGATTAAATCTGGACAGCGCGTCCAGAGACGAAAGCACCTGAGCGCCAGACAACGACTGTAGAATTTCGGATTGTCGCGGAAGAGGGAATTCATCCGCAATCGTCGCTGCGTTTAACTTACGATAATCCACGCAGAAACGCGGCTTCCCATTGCGGTAAGCTATGACCACGGGAGCGCTCCACGGGCTTGCCGAGGGCTCAATCACTCCTTGTTCGAACCATTTCTCGAGCTGGGAGTCTATAACGCGTCGCTTCTCCGGAGGACTTGAGTACATTGGGACAGCTATGGGTTCGACACCATCTTTGAGCCTGATTTTTGCCTTGGCATCCAAATGTCCCAGTCGTCCGTCGAATCCAAACGCGTTTACTCGACGGCGCAGCATTTCCCAAGCTCGGGGTTTGAGATGTTCCGGCAAGGATCCTACATCGAGCAGTTTTTCCATATCGGCTGAAGGGTACAAAGTCTCGTCGGGCATAGCTGCAGTCTTCGGGCCGTAGTCTTCCACCTCTTCTGATTCGGGACCGAGCTTCCCTTCCGCATTCGGCACATCGCCTGTAGCGCTCCTCACATGCACTCCTCCTCTGGCATTCTCTTCATCGGGCGGCACTCCAGTTCCAAAATCTGTCCTCACGCGAACAGGCATTTTCGATTTGATGCCCACGGGAGTCTCGGTGTTTGAAGACATCTCGTCCGCTTCAGCTTTTGCTTGTATTAAGGCCGTCAGCAGAGCACTCCGGTTGGCCATCACATCGTAACTCTCCTGATTGGTTGGCTTATCGAAAAACTCCTGCGGATCGGTCAGGGTTCCTAGGACCTCCCCTTTTCGAATGAACCGCGGCCTATCGCTCATGTTGCTCACAGGTACCTGAGGCTTCCGGGCTGAAATGAGGGTGTTGGGAATGGAAAAGAAGGAGTCCTCCGCGTTCGCTAGCAAATTTCTCTCAACTAACCACTCCTTGTCCTGGCTAAAATCCCCTCGACTCGGACGAGCCGGCACTCGTGCGCCTTGATTTTGTAGTCTTCTGCTGCTCGGATGGTCCGACCTTCTACTCCATTGCGCCGTGCCCTACGTCTCCTTCGAGCTTTGGCGCGTCGGTGTTGCTTCGCCTTCATGACGCCTTTCGCATGAGCAGTCAAGTTGGCAGCCAGCGAATGCGCTTTCGCTCTGCCAATATAGGGTTCCACTCCTGTAGCTCCGACTTCAAAAGGTGTGCCTTTGAATAGGATCTTCGTTCCCTTTTCTACGTTGCGGCTAACTCCCAGCTCGTAGTTGAGCTGGAAGTCTTCTCCTAGTAGTATCGGGACACTCATCCCCTTCACGACGTAAGCCTCCGCTTCCACCTCGAGGATTTCACCAGAAATTGCTGACATGTACACCTTGATTTAGTGAAGCCCTTTATGGTTGTTCCGTCGTCGGTGAGCTGCGCTAAACTCATCCTGCGTCCTTCTCTGATAGGTGGAGGAGATTTCATTTGGCTGTGATATTCCTCGGACAGCAGAGTTATATCTGCGCACGAATCTAAGCGCAGATCCAACTCTTCCTCCTCCAAGGAACCTATGCGCCCTCTAACCGACAGCACGGAGACTCCGATAGCTGATTCTCCTGGTCCAGCATGACGTTTAGGCCGTAGCGGTATCGGTTCCATTTCGAGCGACGGAGGTGGAATCGGAGGTTCATCCACACTATCCTCAGTACGTGGTTCTCCTGCGCCTTCTCCGCTCATGTCTTCCTCCTCTTCTGACACGTCTGACGTCTCGTTCGCCTCTTCTAGGACGGCTCTCTTTGCTTTTGGCATCCTCGCCTCGGTCTCCCAATATTCATCTTCTATCTCTTCGATTTGGACGTGTCGAGCTTCTCTCTTCACAGTAGTAATGGGGGAATTCGGTGCGTCCGATTTCGCGATGTCCTGTACGAATGATCCATTTCCGGTAAAACTTTCCATTTTGGGCTTATGCACCTCATCTCGTTCAGCTACGAGAGCAACGACGAGATCAAGAGCGGCTGAATTTAAAAAGAAGGATCCGACACCCGCCCTTCGAGGAGCACGCAGTAGGCGGAGTGATAGAGCAATTCAGCTTCGTCAGAGGTCGGCGTAGCAACCACGGTGAGTACTCCTCGTTTCTGCCTTTCAATATAAACATTCCAATCGGGGCACTCACGGTCCCAGTGATTGGGACTACCGCAGACCTTACACGGCGAAGGGGGAGCCTTTCCCATTTTAGTCGTGACATGGTCATTCCTCGAGAAGGGGTATCCGCCTTTTGGAGGTGGCCGCTGACGCTTCTTCAGAGCCTGGTACATCTCTTTCATAGTGGAGTCTCCATCTCCAGTGTTTAGGTCTGCTAAAGCGACAACTTCTGGGGATTCGACCTCCGCATCGACTTCATCTATCCCAGCTTCCGCTTCAATCCTATTGGCTCTACGTGGAATTGTACTCTGATGATATCCGAGACGTCGAAGGGTGGTTATTAAGTTGCCAGCGGTTAAGGCATCTGGTGAGCGACCTTTCACCGATTCCACCAACTCTTCATCATGCTCATTGACCTTGTCGAATAATTCCTCCGAAGATTGGATGTTCTCAAGCACCAGGATCGTACTCCACTTTATGGGTGCTTTCCTCATGACGAGGAAAACCTCGAGAGGTCCGCCATCGTCTGAGTTAGCTAGCATTCGCACTGAACGTATCTTTCTGCTAAGGAATGCTTGGGGAGTTTCATCCTCGTGCCCCCTCTGCCGAAGGATTGCTGTTCGAATTGTATATTCATGCGCAACTGCCATTTGCGCCCCAAATAACGATCCTTGATGACTTGGAGATAATTAAGATAGTGCTCCCTCATTGTTGACTGACGCCTCCTGGACAGTGTCGAAAACCACATCTGGACAGGAGAGCCTTTCTTGAGCCTCGAAGGCAGCCAAAAGCCTAACGCTTTTGGCACCCAGCCCATTAGTGTCGCCATCTCTCCAACTTCCCAAAAGTAATCGATGGCTGTATCGTGATTCCCATCCCATTCCGGTAAGGTCTCCACTTTGAGCTTAGGCTCAATTGTGGGGCCATCGTGCCGTATGGAGCTCCCGGGGCTATGTATGGGAAACGTTGGTCTACCCGCCACGACCATTCCCATCGCCGCCTCCTCCCCGCCACTACCATCGTCCCCGCCCCCATTTCCACCTCGTCTGAACGGAGGTCTCGGGGACGAGGGGATTCGGATCCCCCTCTGTCGGGCAATGGAGAATTCCGCTGAGGACGCCGGCGTCTAGGGGGTCGACGGGAACGATCCTCTCGACCGCGGTGATCACCTCCGTTTTCCCCATCACTGCTGTCAGAGGGATCACCTCTCCCACCTCCAGCACTTCTCGTTCCTTGGCGTCTTCCATCATTTGCACGATTGGAGGTATTGGCTCCTTCGGAGCGCTGGTATCCATGCGACGGAGGAGGAGCGGTCGGGCGTTCATCTCTCGGGCGAGATGGATTGGCGCTGGAGCCCTGATGAAGGTCCTGAGACATATGGGGAGGTACGTCCCTGTCGGGGAACCTATTATGGAAAGAGTCCTCATCCATTTCATCAACTCTAGGTAAAGCAGGCTTAGGCATGCTGGAGAGGGGTGGAGGCCTCCTCGCTTGACTTATGGAGTCTCCGCCTGCATACGACTCTGAAGTTGCCATGCCGAAGATAGGATTCGGAAGGTCCGGGCCGGGGACCGAAGTGGAGCGAGTAAATTGACTTGGAGATTTAGGTACGAAGAAGTGAGTCGGGTGTTTGTACGGAATTTCCGATCCTAGTATGCCCTGACTCGTGCTCGATAGGTTCCAATGGCTAGAGGTTGTCTCCTCTCAGGGGCTGACTTCTCTCTTTGGCGCGGTTTGGGCTTCTTCGAGCGACGCATCTCGTTCAGGAAGCTCTTTGCCTTTCCCTTTACTTCCGCGACTCTCGGGGGTAACTCGAAATCTACCCCTGCTCGGTGGCTCGATCGAGAGGATACAACAATTTCCTTACGCTCCCCTTCCGCCGAGTAGTATACAGTGGAGGGACGGAATTCTGATGGCCGATCGGGGAAAGCTCCTTCCAGATAAGAGGGTGCTTTCATCACTTCCGGTATGTAGTCAATCTCAACCTTATATCCATTCGGCCAGAGCTTCTTCATGTGTGGGACGTTATCGTAAATATAGTTCAGATCCGAGGCCAAGGACGTTTTTTCTCGAGGAAATACAGAGTAGACTTCTGGGACCGTCGAAATTGGTGAGAGCAACAGCTCCTCATCAGTTTCCGCACGATATTCTGACTGGTATTTGAGGAAATTTCGATGGGATAAATCCAGTCTTTCACTCATTGCTACCCAAGCGGCGTGTAATTCACTCAAGTCATGCGCACTCCTTAAAACTCTTGAGATGACGGCGTGCGGGTCAATCGTGAAGCAGGACGTCCGTCCTCTAATCAGTCCCGCAGCTTTGGTAAGTAGTGCTTGCATTTCTTTAATAGAGCGGTCTGTCCTTAGCATAAATCCAGTTTCCAAGCCAAACCGGGCCACTGTCAGAGGGACTATACTAACCCCTCTATCTATGACTTCGGAGATGTCCAAGGCCTTTTTGCTAGACAGAGTATTAATTCTCCTAAATAGAGAGTATTCCTCGTCCGTATGATGATTATAAGCAAGAACAAGGTCACCCATAGGTGAGAGGGCAAAGCCGCGTTCCATGCCTTCCTGGATTTCTCTTCGAATCGGAGTTTCAGCGGGCTCCATCGAAGCAGCCGGAAGCTCCGTTGAAGATCGCTCCTCTGGAGAGGCTAACCTGGTTGCCATAAGCGAATGGGGAGAGGACTTATCAGAACCAGATTCCGTGCTCAGGTCCAACGGAATAAAATTCTTCAATGGAGGGTTAACGTCGAATGTCGAGCTAGTCCTGAAGGTAAGCTCTCGTGGAGATGGGGCGTGAGCTGTTTCGAGAGTTGTAACCAGTTTGAGTGGTTTGGTAGAAGACGGCGCTCGGGGTTTGCGAGTTCGAGGTAGAGGTAATTCAGAAGGGGGGATAGCGTCCGAGAAGAGTTTTTTCGCCCCAACCTAGTACGAGTAGCGACGGTTGAGGTGAAGATCGGCTTGGATGATCCCGGAAGCTTCGCAGTAACGACTTCCTTCTTGGGCGAAACAGAGCGCGAGACCGAAGTGGAGATCTGTCCAGATCTGGGCCTCTCCAGGTCCAGCTCGTCGAGATCGCGACTGATCGCTCGAGCCGCAGAGGCTTTGGTTGGAGCCAACAAGCGCAACCTTGCCGGATCCAGGTGTGGAGTTGGATGGGCGAAGGGACGAGGTCCTCTCGCTCGATAGGGCGGTGAATGATAGCTGTGGTGTGAACCGGCCAGGTCGTGGACTATTCCCAGTTTGTCCACTCTGTAAGACTTGAAGCAGTCTCACAGGGTTCTAGTCCCACGTAAAATCTGGCGAGTTCAGCAAGTATTATATTGTGGTCAAGACTCTAAGAATTACGGTCCAACTCTAAGGCTAACAGTCTATAGCCGAATATTCGAACTATAAATGACTGCGCGCCGTCCTCTCCGAATATTCGAGATGAGGAGAGACGGGTCGTAATTCAGAGAGATAAGAACGTGAAAGACGTAGCTGTAGCGTTTCAATCGTGATGTTGGCGTTAAGATGTTCAGACAGAGTCGCCCGTGCCTTCTCCCAAGTCTCGGAGGGTCTCGACGAGAGGGGAAGGCTGAGTAGGCGAAAGGTTTGGGTAAGTGTAGATAAGATTCGTCACGTGTATCTATGACAGACTTAACCTACTACAAGTAACAAATGCAAACACAAGTACAAGGAGACTAAAATCATAAGACGTCGTGAAAAAAGAAAAATAGTGTTCAAAGTATACGAGATTCCTTACAGGTGCCCGAAGGTGCGATGCCACGTGTCTAATGAACGTTCCGGCTTCGCAGCAAGTACAAGAGGTGAGGAGTTGTTGGATTGACCGAGTGCAAGGGGTTTCACGTTACCCAATGCATAAACATCACCGATGTTTCGACAATACGCGAGTTTTGCTCCCCCTCTAGAAGTAATTTCGATATCAAGGGAGTCGCGTGGGAAGCTGAGCGTGTAGCCAGCGCAGTGAAGTTTGCCGAGAGAGACGAGGTTGTGGGGGGCTGAAGGGAGGTAGAGAACATGTTGAAGTGCAACATTCGTCTGTTTCCCTTTGGTCGTAAATTGGAGTTTCACTACTCCATAGCCGTCGGCCTTCTGAGAACCAATACCGATGATGGTATGATCCTCTAGCGGGGTATACGAAGAGAAGAAGGATTTGTTGTTGGTAATGTGCGTACTTTCACCACTGTCCAACAACCACGAGTTCTTTGTCAGGTCGCGTCGCAGATTAGCCGTAAAAGCAATATCGGGATCGGGATCGGCACCATCGGTTTTATTATCCTCGGCAACATTAGCCTTCGAGGATTTGTTGGTGCAGTCGGGAGGCTTGTTTGACCGATACTTGTCGTAGTTGGCTTGTTTCTGCTGCTCGCTGTAAGTCCTGCCATTCTGTTTATCTCGACACTCACTGATTCGATGACCAGGCCGACCGCAATTAAAGCAGGCGCCGTCACGGGTCTGACTTCCAGAGGGTTTACCGAACCGGTGAACAGCTGACAGCGCTGTGTCACCATCGGCGTTCGGTTTCGCGTCGGGAGCACCGGCTTGCTGCAGAATGCGAGCAATGATGTCCTCGGACTGCTTAATAGCAGTGAGGTCAACGCCGGAGACCCACGTGTCCCAGGAATCAGGTAGAGAGATGAGGATTATAATGGCAAATTCCGGCTCGTCAATTTGAGTCCCGAAATTTTGTAGACTGGTACAGAGCTGCGTAAGAGTGCGGATATGTTCCGCAATGCTCTCGCCTTCAGCACAGGCAGAGCAGAGGAGTTGCCGATGGAGGCGAATTATCGATATAGCGCCCTTAGGTTGATACACGCGTGCGAGCTTATCCCAAGCATCAACACCGGTATCGGATTGCTGTATAAAGGCCATAGGACTTTCCCCAATGCGTAGTCGGATGGCAGAAAGTGCCTTACGTTGCTTCTTCTTCCAAGCGTCGAGAAGCACCGTTTCGGTGGCCGTAGGAGCAGTAGGATCGGCCACGCTGGGTGGCATTTTCTTGCTCCCGATTATATACTCTTCGAGATCTTGATCGGTCAAGATGTCGATAACCTTAGTAGACCACGTCGAGTAGCCGGATGCATCCTCAAGAAGTTTAATACGGTAGGCAGAGTTGTCGTTCATAGCTTAGTTCAGGCGCGGGCGGGGCCAATAACCTCTTAGAATTCAAGCTTTCAGAGAGAGGACAAAAAGGGCTCAGAGTTAGAATTAGAATTCCGAATATCCCTAACTACTATACAAGCGAGCCTTTATATACTACAAAACATGAGTCATACTGTGACTCAGATTCAAGTCAGAATGAATCATATACATATTGAGTCAGTAAGTAGAGTCACAAGAGGTGACTTGGAATAGGCTGTGCGCATGAGTCAGGAAGTGGGGATGACTCGATGTTTGCACCAAGTGGTACTGTACACTTTCAACAATCTATAGGCTTTTTTTTGAGTTATAGATTTTACAAGTGCCAATTTTTGAGAGAACCTCGCGCACAACTGTGCGCGAGGTTCCCTGAGAAATGGCCCTTTGTAAAAAGGTTTGTGCGCGAGGTTCCCCGAGGAGACCCCGTTCTCCAAAAGTTTTGTGCGCAAGGTTCCTTCTATAAGGCCCCTAGTGACCTTATAGACTCAAATTCATGTGAAAAGGGGATTTCCAGGGAACCTCACGCACAAAGCTGTTTGAGAGGGTCCTTTCTCTGGGAACCTCGTGCACAAAGGTTTTTAAAAGGGGTCCCTTCTGAGGGAACCTCGTGCACAAAGGTTTTTGGAAGGGGACCTGTTGTAAAAAGTATTGTGCGCGAGGTTCCCTGAGAGTGGAGCCCTGTGAGAAATATTTGTGCACGAGGTTCCATCTATAAGGCCCCAAATGACCTTATAGACTCGAATTTCCGTGAAAGGGGATTTCCCGGGAACCTCGCACACAAAGGTTTTTACAAGAGGGCCCTTCTGAGGGAACCTCGCGCACAAAGGCTTTTGCAAGGAGACCTCTGGTAAAAAGCTTTGTGCGTGAGATTCCCTGAGAAAGGACCTTTTCAAAAAGCTTTGTGCGCGAGATTCCCTGAGAAAGGACCCTTTTCAAAAAGCTTTGTGCGCGAGGTTCCCTGAGGAGGGTCCCTACCCATATAATCCCCCGGATGGCCCCCCCCATCCGTTACCCCTCTGGGCCAAGCACTTGAGCCCAGGTCTCCAAATCAGGTTAGGTACCGAGTCATTTCGGAGTGGAAGCACCAGAATGACTCACTGCCGGTAAACCTTCAACCTAAGTGACTCACTGGTGGCTTTTCCGGCTCTCTGAACGTCCCACTGCACGAGTCCGGTGCATCCCTTGGAGTGGGTTTCAACCAGTGAAAGTAGGGGCCACTTATGTTTCCACTGTAGTAATCCAACCTAGTGTTCGGGTGACGGTGACCCCCCAATTTTATTTAGACGTTCCAAAACCTATAATTCAAAAGGATGTTCATTGCCCATCCCAGTGAGAGACAAGAACACTGACTTGGTCAGATTACAACAGTGTCAAAGCACTTGAGTATTTGCAGCTTTATCCCCTCTGCAGCCAGCCAGACTGATGGCATCACATTTCCATTTGATGCTATTAAACACTGCCACCAACCCGGAATAAACTTGATGACTCACGGCAAATGCCGCCGGAGTTTTACGACTCGAATAATGTTAATTTGTCTTTTATCTAGGGTTCCAATTTTACTTCATAAAGATGGACAGGAATTGCTCAAACAGTTTACATTTGGAGGTACTGTATGGTATACTTTAACCAAAGAACAGCAACACACCCAACAGGAATTTGATCGGAATTGCTTAAACAGTTTACATTTGGAGGTATCGGGATGGTATACTTTCACCGAAGAACAGCAGGCATAAATCAGGCTGGATGCCAAGTTAGTGTGTAGCACGGGGTGCACAAATGTATGCAGACATACTAGGTTCAGTGTCATTGAACCACTTAACTTTTTGGCGCTTCTTCTGATCCACAGCCTGACTGATGGCATCACATTTCCATTTGATGCTATTAAACACTGCCACTGAGCCGGAACAAACTTGATGACTCACGGCAAATGCCGCCGGAGTTTTAGGACTCGAATAATGTTACAATTTGTCTTTTATCTAGGGTTCCGATTTTACTTCATAAGGATGGATAGGAATTCAAACCTGATGACTCCCAGCAAGTGCCGCTGGAGTTTTAGGACTGCCAGTTCCTCCTGCATTTCACCCAAAGGCATTCAAAGCAATCTGTGGCAGCACAGGAATGAGTGTTTTTCCTTGTCCAAATTCATGAACCAACAGCGTAAGCATGAAACATCATTTGCCATTCCATGATCGTCCCGTCTATTATGGCTGCACATATCCTTGGCATATACATAATTCTGCATATTTCCATGTCCATATCTCTGCAGAGCCTCCTAACTTCCACCTTGAACCGAAGGAATCAGAAGTCCATCCAGTTTTGGATGAGAAATATTTGTTTGCCCGAGTTGCACATTTGTCTGGAACAGCAGCGCGATACAGTATATTGTAAAAATTGTTGAACTTTATCAGGGTCCCACAGAACCCAGTTCTCTTTTGCAAAGCTTTCATTGACAGCCCAGGTACTATTACTCTTCAGATCAGCTGGTCAATCTCGGATCAACAAAGATCATAGCTCAATTCAATGTTTGCTATTTGCTCAGTGCAGAGTATACTTGAAAAATCATGGAAATTTAGCAGGGTCCAACAGAACCCATTTCTCTTTTCCAATGCTTTCATTGGCAGTCCAGGTACTACTCCTCAAGGTATCAGCCTGGATGATCTCGGATTACCAAAGATGGATGATCAATTCAATGTTTGCTATTTGATCAGAGCGGAAGTGTACATTAAAAACCGTTGAAATTTATCCGGGTCCAACAGAACCCATTTCTCTTTTCCAAAGCCTTCATTGGCAGCCCAGGTACTATTCCTCAAGGTATCAGCCTGGATGATCTCGGATTAACAAAGATGGTTGATCAATTCCATGTTTGGTATCCTCTCTTCATCCTCCTCCTCCTCCTCATTGTTCTTCTTCCCCTTACCCGTCTCGTCATCTTTTGCCTCTGCATGTGGTGGCCCTGCTCATCCTTCCTGCCCCGTCGCGATGGGTGGGGCATCTGGCGGTGATTGAACAGGTCCCTCCAGTCGCTGGGGCGGTGGCGGCATGTCAGTACCCTGCAGCCCATCCCCTTGAGCAGGCTGGGCAGCTGGCCCATTGAGCTGCTGAAACTGATTAATTGCTGCACTAAGTGGCGTCGGATCTGTTCCTGCGCCCTACAAATGGAATGCCATTAGCAGTGGCAACCAAAATAGAATTTATAGCTCACCTCCGACATCAGGGTTTAGAGTGTTCTTATGCAGATAATTGCTGTATAACCTATGCACTCTCAGAGAGACGTCAGCAAAATAAATCAGTCTACTCACTGTAGACAATATCGGATGCGTAGCGTGGAATTTGGCGGATGGTCCTTGGGAATTTGTCCTGAGTTTCGTTGGGGGGATTAAAAGGCCCAGGATACAACCAGAAAAGCAGCCTCTCAGCAGCGGGGCAGCCAAGATGGTGGCAAAAAGACAAGAGGCACGGACTCAGAGTCCATCAAACACTGCCACAGTGTGCGATCAAATCGGAGGCTGTTATCCCGATAGCACTCACAAATGTCGGATTGGATCTGTTGGCGCGGGATGTTTGACACTCGCCAACAGCATTTGAGGGCAGAATTACTTGTATCTGCTTTCCATGACTGGCTATAAGCCCTGGACAACACCGTAACAGATTTTGGACAACACCCCCTTTAGCAGAGCGATGATCACAGAATGACATCATAGAGTGGATTCTGTCCCGTACCCTCCGGCACCACGGCCAATCGATGACGTAATGCACAATGCACTGCTATCAGGCTGTTTCTCGATTTGGCATTTCCCTAACGGGAGATCAGCGGTTCGATTCCTTTGCACCGACACTTTTTTTTTGGAAAAATGGATCTCTACTCAGCACCACTAAATTGAGGTATGGGAAACATCTAGATTAAGTCCTATGCCTTCAAACACCTACGGAACCCAGAAATACATCTCTAAATATGTTACATTACACAGTCACCACTCCGAGAAATTAGAAGTAAATTGAGGGGTGTATTCCTTACTCAGATAAATCACCTAAGAGCACCAAAATCCACACCAAGTGACTAACTAACGCTGCAGTCAGGATTTGACCCTCAATATCAATCCCGAATGGGTGCAGTCTCATATTCCACCAATTCACTTATTTCCTCCCACTTGCCACATACTCTATTATATGTTGACCATGCAAAGCTGTGTGAAAAACACGAGGTAGAATCTCTTGGAATATTGCTCAGCAAAAAATAATGTTGAAAGAAGTGGGTCCTACCCGGGATCGAACCTATCTATCTATTCCTGGAATATGCCGCCAAACTCCAGCATTAGATAGATGGACTTGCTTCAAAAGGTAAGGCCTATCTCAGATTTTTTTCAGATTTTTTTTTTTCTTTTTTTTTTCTAGAGGCCAAAAAGCACAGCCACTGGTTCGGATATTGCATTTTCCAAGACAGGAAGTGATGCCATCACAAGACTTTCTACGTAAGACTTGCTCAAAAAGGTGAGACCTATCTCCCAGAATTTTTTCAGATTTCTTTTTTTCAGAAGGCCAAAATGCACAGCCACAAAAAGAACTCAGAGCTCTGAGTCCCCCCATATATCTATAGGCATGGTTGCGATCAGAGTGCCGGTGTGTCTTCGTATGCACCCCTGAGGCCACAGGATGAGGTTTAGAGCATGGCGAGGTCCTGGGGGTGTAACTAGAGTTGTTCAACTGGCTTGGTTAGATCGCTTAGCTGAGTTGGAATTTAACTGAGTGGGCGGCGCAATGAGCTAAGAGCGGACCAACACGATATGCGATAGAGTTGAATAGACTCTGATGGATTTTCTGGTGAATATCATTAGGGTGAGGGAGACAATACTAGTTGTGTGTTCGTTAGATTTTCATTTGACCTGATGGTGAATTTTCGGTAGGCTGTCGGAGGAAATGGTAGTTGTTGGTCAGGAGTAGGTACGAGAATGCGAGTAATTCCGGCCAAGATCCATTCGCCAACCACACAGCACACATCAAAGGAATGCTACATGTGTACGCCCCACAAAGAGAAGTTGTTGGCATGGGAAAGAACTTGTTCCCGGACAACGCAAGTCCACAGTCTAAGGATAGCTGCAATCGTGGTCAAGACAGCGTATGATTTTCACATCGGAAGCACTTACCGACGCAATTTAAAAGAGAGTGAGAGGAGTCATCGTCATGCTCGGTGCACATGCATAGCGTATCTGCGAGTCCGATAAGACATTTCAATAATTTTTTCACGGGGGAAAGAGCCAAAGACAAGAAAATGAGTGAAAAAAGGCGAAGCACGATTCGGTCAATTTGCTCGCAACAAATCCGACGTGAGAGCAATGCGAACTCACCATTCTAACTTCCCCTTCCCAAAAAAGAAAAAAGAATACAAGTGACTCCAATTGAAAAGTCGGGCTCGACTCGAACGACCGACTGACGCGTATTCCATGCAAGCAATGTACTCTCAGAGGTGCGGACCGTCCGCTACCAGGCCTATTCATTGGCTTGAGTCTAACTTGGAGATCCTTCAGCAGCATCAAGGTCGGAGTTGCTCGCCGGAGAAGGGTTAATCGTGACGAACGAGGCGGGCTCCGATTCGAGTGAAGTCCAGAAATTCTAAATGAGGATTCTCCTACCTGCTGATCAGAACATCGGATCCCGGGTAATCCCCCGCTGGTAACTACCGGAGAGTGGGAATTTGGAATTTGGTGATCGGTTCGAAGGATGGCGATTGGCTCTGAAACGTGCCCCGCCAGGGTTGACCAGCAAGGGAAATCGTGTTTTGCGGCTTTAGTCGTTTAAAGTTTCGAGGGGTATGTATTGAAAAGCCACTCATATATCCGGCAAAAATCTGGTTGCTTCAGAAAAAATTGACCGTATCTTCCCTTTCGGCAGAGGACAAGAAAAGAAGATCTACTCGATGCTCTCAAATCTTTCTGAATCCCTGCGGCTTGCATTTAGGGTGTGTTGGTGAAGCATTGCCTCTAAGTCTTTGACCTGACAGTCGTGGAAACAAGTACAACATGTAATTATAGCCGGCAATAAGAGTCTGCTTCCAGCACATATCGTTAGTGCAAAGCGTGCATCGAAGCAGAAAACTACGAGATACCAAAAAAGGGCACAATTCGTTGTACTTTTCACTTCCCAAGAACGTCCTTGAGCTGTGTCTTGGGGATCGCGGCCGGGAACGCCTTGCGCGCTAAACGCGTCTGCGTTTTTTGCTCGTAGGCAAAGCCAAAGCCGATCAGTTCAAAGTCTGAGAACGCTGTGCCCAAAAACGAGAGACCGGAGGGCACACCAGGGGCCGGGTACACGGTTTCAGGACCGGCAGACCCGATCCTAGCAGAGATAAGGAAGGAAACGTCGAGTGGAAATTGGGGACTCACGTAACGTTCTCTGGGAAGAATCCCAGAGGGCCTGGAGACAGCGTGAGCAGCTTTGCGGGGAGCGGGTAGTCAATCCTCACCGGTGACGATTGGATAACCAACAACCGCTATTCATTCAAAACTCAGTTGAAAATGCAAATCCTTAAATACCTGCTGGACTGGTCGTTAACCCAGGAGCGGGCAAAACGAGTGCATCAAGATTGAACTTTTTGAGAACAAAATTGATACCCTGCTTACTTCCAAGATCATGGTCGGCCGTAAGAGCAGCGAAGTATTCTGCGTCGAAACCGTTTGTCGCTTCGGCCTGAATGAACCTACGTGCAACAGCGACTGAGACAACGTTCGATAGTCGAGAGCGAGTAAGATGCACCGGGATTGATCTTCAAAGCCCGCGGGCTCCTCCAGTGTTGGATTGTCGTCATCAAATTTAATCAGGTCCGCGAGAGTCCTGACACCGGACGGGTTTTCCAACAGTGCCGCGAAATATTCGTTTAGCTGGACCTGTATGAAGACATATGCGCGGATTCGTGCAACAGAGCAGGTCGCCGATCCATACCTTGAAATCATTGTCGTTTGGGTCTTTGCCCGCGATGACTGACAGAATGATCGCGGCGTCGGTCAGAGAGCGCGTCATCGGGCCGACTGTATCCTGGTGCGTGGAAATTGGAATAACTGTATCAACGCGAGATCAATATCACAAAGGTGTTCAGCTCAATTGAGTCGTACCTCCGGCACGGGAGGTCAAGCCGACAGTGGGTTTAATGCCAGCAAGGTTGTTATTACTGGTAGGGCAAGTAATGCTGCCATCGGTCTCTGTGCCGAGAGTCACTGCAGCCAGGCCGATGAGGCAGTGATACCGGACCCAGAGGAAGACCCGCATGGGTCTGCGTACGGGAAATGGGTGTTCCTTGCTGTATTACTGTCAGCAAAGAAAAATGATAGCATTTCCGACGTAGCAACCTATCTATCTGATCCTGGAATGTGGCACCATATTCTGGGATTAGATAGTTAGGTTCCGGCGCGGCGTCAAAAGTTGCTTTCGCCACATCACCGTACGCACAAGCAAATCTCAAATCCCCCGTCCCCCCTCCTGGAGCCGTCTCCTGGATGCAGTTTTGGGTCTGAGTTCCGGGAGGCAGCTGCGTGCACGGTGTGGTTGGGTTTCCCTGGAATATGGAACGTACAGGGAAGTTGCCCGCGGATTCACAGAACCCTGGAATGAGCGGACTGCAATCGCGGGCGGGGCCTGCTAGGCCGAGGCAGAAGAATGAAATCTGGTCACAAGTGGCCTTCTTGAGGAGGGCGAGTGAGACGAGGCCAAGGATCTGAGGAGTGAGTCAGGACCTCCTGTAACCACGAAGATGGGCAAAGTACCAATCGTGCATTGGAGGGCATATTGCGAGGGAGGAGGGACGGGAGTGCAAACACACCTCTGTCCAATAAGCTCGTTTCTCATCTGGCAGATGTCAGAGAGCGACGGGTACGAACAATCAGACAGACATGGTGTGTATTCTTTGGAGAAAAATAATGCGCAGTACTGAAATGCCGGACAGTCCTGCCGGCCTATTGGGAGAAGGAGGAGAACCGCCGCTGGAATGGAAGTCTGACACTCACGTAACCATATCCAATGATTTCGCTGGTAAGTACGGTTGAATGCCCGCGGGAGAGACGCCTTGTAGACGAAGATTCGGGGTGCACTTGATCTCCGTGCAATATAAGGCGCCCGCTGCTTTCAAGAGATATTTACAACATTGCGAAAAGATTTGACAGTCTTATTTTGAACCATCTGCTGCGCCCGTGAGGTGGCCCAAGCTAACGTCAATAGAGCTTTAGCCCTCCCACATGTAGAATCTGGATTAATAAGATGATGAATTTGTAGACCTGACTCACAACACTGAAGAACGCCGAGAGATAGAGAGAGCCAGATGAAAAGACACAGTGAGCAATCAAATTGGTTTGTATAGCAGAGGACCCCGTTCGACTCGGTGGGCAGTATCTCCTGACTTTTATAAAACCGCACTCCAGCGCAAAAACAAATCCAAAGCTTCATTCAAACGTCGGGTGAAGATTCTAATTGGATGGTTTCCGCGACGTTCTTCTAGACCTCTTGGACTTGAGTACAGCATCGGAAAAACTCGTATCAAGCGAGAGATCGACCAGAGGACCTGCCGACCTGCCGACCTTGTTTTGGCATGGACTTGCGAGCCTCAGGTAAGCCACAGGCAAGTGCCAATCAATGAGTTGCTCAGGCTGACCTACTTTTGAATAAACGAGAAAGTGACATGGTTTACTTCGCAGGTGTGGGATACGTCCAGATTTAGCAACCGGAGCGGTCAACGCCCGTCAGCGACGCACCTCGGTGGCAGCTTGACACCCGTGTGTTCTTGAACCAAGTTGTCACTGGCCCCAACATTATCTCTGCACATCTGAGCTACTCAGGTGGAGTGGGACGGTGATCATCACGACCTTGGATTGGATTACGATTTTGAAGTTGACGGCGCACGGAGACTGAGTTGGGGATCAGACATGACAGACGCGAGGGCTGAGAGGTACCAAGTCACGCCGCAGGGCATCGGATAATGAGAATTATCTTTGACGCCGGATTGCATGAGGTATCGCCGCACGCAGTTGGAGATCCTACAAAGCCGAGACAACACATTGGCACGATACAAATCCCGACCGTTTTGCACCTAGGTATCCTGCAGGCCGAGGCGGTCCCTCAGCAGGTAGCGCCACTTCATGGATTTCCCACCATGATACCGAGTTGTTGTTCCCGGAGATCGGCAAGTCGGGTTACATTGACGCGGGAATGCATTTGTCTGACTTAAAAGACTTGAGCTGCGGAGTTCAAGTAAGACGTAAGACATTGATTATAATTGGGTTACTGTACAATACAGAAGTTGTTCATGCGCGTGAAGTTCGTAACCAAGGCGATTCCATGCGATTGACGCGACACAAGGGCAGAGGTACCGAGTCGCGCGCGAGATGAGTCCATCTTTTCCTTGGTGGGGAGGCCGGAACGCAATTGACGAGTGCGGTCAAATGGTTCACGTCCAAGCAAGTTGGATGGTTCACGTGTATTGTCGCGGTTGTATGAGGGAAAACACTTGTTTAATTGCAGAGAGGATGGACAAGCGATTGGAGCAGCAATGGAGTACAAAAGGACGGATTCGGATCAAAAAAAATAGAGCATTGCGTTCAAAGGAGACCCAGTGACAGACGGGGATTCCACCAGTGGAGAGTTCTGGAGTTGGCTGAAGACGAGAAATCTCGAGAAAGGTAGCCCTGGGCTTCCAGTTGTCGTTAATGAGATGCCATCCCAGCGCAGAGGAAAAGGAGTTGGAAGCCGCAGCCAAACATGAAGAGCAGTTTTGGCACTGCCACAACACCTCTTTTCTGGCTCCATCATCCATTGAAATCTCTTTGAATGGGTCTTTGCTTGCTTCGACCATTGAATGCTCTTTAACGATAATACTGGCAGAATGTCGACTACCGATGATTCGGTGTCCCCCGAATTGCGTAGTCCATTGGGTGGATAACGATTCACGACCTTCGCCTGGATTTTGTTTCCAACTACGCCTCCTCGCAGCTTACAATCCCTCGTACTCTCCCCGCATTGGGTTACTGTTAATCACGTAGTCGACACCGCCCACTTACCCACCAGCATCTGTCCTTTTCCTCCGATTCGTCGAATCGGATACAAAGAATCCTTCGCAGAGAGCACAGGCGCACTGGCCTGAACAACGGCCTCCACCGGCGGCGGCGACAGCGGGACCATGTAGGCGTAGGCCTGGATTTTTAACGCGCTCATGGAGTACGCCCACACGGCGGCGCTGATTATGGAGACAGTACCGGCACTGCGGGACTATAGTACGGGGTTAAATGCGGAGCAGAGGGCAGGTTTGATGATGGTGAGTAATCGGTTTCTTGCCTTTTTCCAGAGATAGTCGTGCTGGCGATCTCTAGCCCCACCTTTATTGCCTGGCGATGGCCACGGCCCGGGTGGACACTCGCAGCATGCTTCTCCTTTCCTTCTCGACACTCAATCCCTGCCGTTCTCTTTTTCGATGTCTTCATCCCTTCCTATACTAACAGATACTGTAAGTACTTGTATGTAGGCAACTAGCCTCCAGACAGTGACATCCCAAACAGCTTTCGGCAACGCAACCAGACCCTTCGTTACCGTGACAGTTGCCAATTTGGGCAACCGCCAACCAAAGTGTTCAAAATCAGGAATGGATGTTTGGTGACACAGGCCACCTGGGGCTCCATCCACCTCATCTATGAGTTTGCCATCTGGTCCAATTCCATCCTGAGGAGGGGTCCGAAGTAACCAAATATATTTAATTTGAATTTTCTCTGATTTTCTTTTGATGTAACGGTATTTTGAAGGCAACCAGCCCAACCGTTACCGTGACCAGGGAGGTTTTGGGCAACGAAACCGACCCCTCCGTTACCGTGACGGTTGCCTACATACAAGTACTTACAGTACTCTGTACAGAGCGGATAACCTCGCCAGGCTGGAGACAACTCGTGCCATAAGGACGGAGTACCCGAGCTCATGGCGTGAGCCTTTCTTTCCCTCGTCCTCTCATGCTCGCTCTCGCTCCCCTAGTTGCCTACATACAAGTACTTACAGTATCTGTTAGTATAGGAAGGGATGAAGACATCGAAAAAGAGAACGGCAGGGATTGAGTGTCGAGAAGGAAAGGAGAAGCATGCTGCGAGTGTCCACCCGGGCCGTGGCCATCGCCAGGCAATAAAGGTGGGGCTAGAGATCGCCAGCACGACTATCTCTGGAAAAAGGCAAGAAACCGATTACTCACCATCATCAAACCTGCCCTCTGCTCCGCATTTAACCCCGTACTATAGTCCCGCAGTGCCGGTACTGCCTCCATAATCAGCGCCGCCGTGTGGGCGTACTCCATGAGCGCGTTAAAAATCCAGGCCTACGCCTACATGGTCCCGCTGTCGCCGCCGCCGGTGGAGGCCGTTGTTCAGGCCAGTGCGCCTGTGCTCTCTGCGAAGGATTCTTTGTATCCGATTCGACGAATCGGAGGAAAAGGACAGATGCTGGTGGGTAAGTGGGCGGTGTCGACTACGTGATTAACAGTAACCCAATGCGGGGAGAGTACGAGGGATTGTAAGCTGCGAGGAGGCGTAGTTGGAAACAAAATCCAGGCGAAGGTCGTGAATCGTTATCCACCCAATGGACTACGCAATTCGGGGGACACCGAATCATCGGTAGTCGACATTCTGCCAGTATTATCGTTAAAGAGCATTCAATGGTCGAAGCAAGCAAAGACCCATTCAAAGAGATTTCAATGGATGATGGAGCCAGAAAAGAGGTGTTGTGGCAGTGCCAAAACTGCTCTTCATGTTTGGCTGCGGCTTCCAACTCCTTTTCCTCTGCGCTGGGATGGCATCTCATTAACGACAACTGGAAGCCCAGGGCTACCTTTCTCGAGATTTCTCGTCTTCAGCCAACTCCAGAACTCTCCACTGGTGGAATCCCCGTCTGTCACTGGGTCTCCTTTGAACGCAATGCTCTATTTTTTTTGATCCGAATCCGTCCTTTTGTACTCCATTGCTGCTCCAATCGCTTGTCCATCCTCTCTGCAATTAAACAAGTGTTTTCCCTCATACAACCGCGACAATACACGTGAACCATCCAACTTGCTTGGACGTGAACCATTTGACCGCACTCGTCAATTGCGTTCCGGCCTCCCCACCAAGGAAAAGATGGACTCATCTCGCGCGCGACTCGGTACCTCTGCCCTTGTGTCGCGTCAATCGCATGGAATCGCCTTGGTTACGAACTTCACGCGCATGAACAACTTCTGTATTGTACAGTAACCCAATTATAATCAATGTCTTACGTCTTACTTGAACTCCGCAGCTCAAGTCTTTTAAGTCAGACAAATGCATTCCCGCGTCAATGTAACCCGACTTGCCGATCTCCGGGAACAACAACTCGGTATCATGGTGGGAAATCCATGAAGTGGCGCTACCTGCTGAGGGACCGCCTCGGCCTGCAGGATACCTAGGTGCAAAACGGTCGGGATTTGTATCGTGCCAATGTGTTGTCTCGGCTTTGTAGGATCTCCAACTGCGTGCGGCGATACCTCATGCAATCCGGCGTCAAAGATAATTCTCATTATCCGATGCCCTGCGGCGTGACTTGGTACCTCTCAGCCCTCGCGTCTGTCATGTCTGATCCCCAACTCAGTCTCCGTGCGCCGTCAACTTCAAAATCGTAATCCAATCCAAGGTCGTGATGATCACCGTCCCACTCCACCTGAGTAGCTCAGATGTGCAGAGATAATGTTGGGGCCAGTGACAACTTGGTTCAAGAACACACGGGTGTCAAGCTGCCACCGAGGTGCGTCGCTGACGGGCGTTGACCGCTCCGGTTGCTAAATCTGGACGTATCCCACACCTGCGAAGTAAACCATGTCACTTTCTCGTTTATTCAAAAGTAGGTCAGCCTGAGCAACTCATTGATTGGCACTTGCCTGTGGCTTACCTGAGGCTCGCAAGTCCATGCCAAAACAAGGTCGGCAGGTCGGCAGGTCCTCTGGTCGATCTCTCGCTTGATACGAGTTTTTCCGATGCTGTACTCAAGTCCAAGAGGTCTAGAAGAACGTCGCGGAAACCATCCAATTAGAATCTTCACCCGACGTTTGAATGAAGCTTTGGATTTGTTTTTGCGCTGGAGTGCGGTTTTATAAAAGTCAGGAGATACTGCCCACCGAGTCGAACGGGGTCCTCTGCTATACAAACCAATTTGATTGCTCACTGTGTCTTTTCATCTGGCTCTCTCTATCTCTCGGCGTTCTTCAGTGTTGTGAGTCAGGTCTACAAATTCATCATCTTATTAATCCAGATTCTACATGTGGGAGGGCTAAAGCTCTATTGACGTTAGCTTGGGCCACCTCACGGGCGCAGCAGATGGTTCAAAATAAGACTGTCAAATCTTTTCGCAATGTTGTAAATATCTCTTGAAAGCAGCGGGCGCCTTATATTGCACGGAGATCAAGTGCACCCCGAATCTTCGTCTACAAGGCGTCTCTCCCGCGGGCATTCAACCGTACTTACCAGCGAAATCATTGGATATGGTTACGTGAGTGTCAGACTTCCATTCCAGCGGCGGTTCTCCTCCTTCTCCCAATAGGCCGGCAGGACTGTCCGGCATTTCAGTACTGCGCATTATTTTTCTCCAAAGAATACACACCATGTCTGTCTGATTGTTCGTACCCGTCGCTCTCTGACATCTGCCAGATGAGAAACGAGCTTATTGGACAGAGGTGTGTTTGCACTCCCGTCCCTCCTCCCTCGCAATATGCCCTCCAATGCACGATTGGTACTTTGCCCATCTTCGTGGTTACAGGAGGTCCTGACTCACTCCTCAGATCCTTGGCCTCGTCTCACTCGCCCTCCTCAAGAAGGCCACTTGTGACCAGATTTCATTCTTCTGCCTCGGCCTAGCAGGCCCCGCCCGCGATTGCAGTCCGCTCATTCCAGGGTTCTGTGAATCCGCGGGCAACTTCCCTGTACGTTCCATATTCCAGGGAAACCCAACCACACCGTGCACGCAGCTGCCTCCCGGAACTCAGACCCAAAACTGCATCCAGGAGACGGCTCCAGGAGGGGGGACGGGGGATTTGAGATTTGCTTGTGCGTACGGTGATGTGGCGAAAGCAACTTTTGACGCCGCGCCGGAACCTAACTATCTAATCCCAGAATATGGTGCCACATTCCAGGATCAGATAGATAGGTTGCTACGTCGGAAATGCTATCATTTTTCTTTGCTGACAGTAATACAGCAAGGAACACCCATTTCCCGTACGCAGACCCATGCGGGTCTTCCTCTGGGTCCGGTATCACTGCCTCATCGGCCTGGCTGCAGTGACTCTCGGCACAGAGACCGATGGCAGCATTACTTGCCCTACCAGTAATAACAACCTTGCTGGCATTAAACCCACTGTCGGCTTGACCTCCCGTGCCGGAGGTACGACTCAATTGAGCTGAACACCTTTGTGATATTGATCTCGCGTTGATACAGTTATTCCAATTTCCACGCACCAGGATACAGTCGGCCCGATGACGCGCTCTCTGACCGACGCCGCGATCATTCTGTCAGTCATCGCGGGCAAAGACCCAAACGACAATGATTTCAAGGTATGGATCGGCGACCTGCTCTGTTGCACGAATCCGCGCATATGTCTTCATACAGGTCCAGCTAAACGAATATTTCGCGGCACTGTTGGAAAACCCGTCCGGTGTCAGGACTCTCGCGGACCTGATTAAATTTGATGACGACAATCCAACACTGGAGGAGCCCGCGGGCTTTGAAGATCAATCCCGGTGCATCTTACTCGCTCTCGACTATCGAACGTTGTCTCAGTCGCTGTTGCACGTAGGTTCATTCAGGCCGAAGCGACAAACGGTTTCGACGCAGAATACTTCGCTGCTCTTACGGCCGACCATGATCTTGGAAGTAAGCAGGGTATCAATTTTGTTCTCAAAAAGTTCAATCTTGATGCACTCGTTTTGCCCGCTCCTGGGTTAACGACCAGTCCAGCAGGTATTTAAGGATTTGCATTTTCAACTGAGTTTTGAATGAATAGCGGTTGTTGGTTATCCAATCGTCACCGGTGAGGATTGACTACCCGCTCCCCGCAAAGCTGCTCACGCTGTCTCCAGGCCCTCTGGGATTCTTCCCAGAGAACGTTACGTGAGTCCCCAATTTCCACTCGACGTTTCCTTCCTTATCTCTGCTAGGATCGGGTCTGCCGGTCCTGAAACCGTGTACCCGGCCCCTGGTGTGCCCTCCGGTCTCTCGTTTTTGGGCACAGCGTTCTCAGACTTTGAACTGATCGGCTTTGGCTTTGCCTACGAGCAAAAAACGCAGACGCGTTTAGCGCGCAAGGCGTTCCCGGCCGCGATCCCCAAGACACAGCTCAAGGACGTTCTTGGGAAGTGAAAAGTACAACGAATTGTGCCCTTTTTTGGTATCTCGTAGTTTTCTGCTTCGATGCACGCTTTGCACTAACGATATGTGCTGGAAGCAGACTCTTATTGCCGGCTATAATTACATGTTGTACTTGTTTCCACGACTGTCAGGTCAAAGACTTAGAGGCAATGCTTCACCAACACACCCTAAATGCAAGCCGCAGGGATTCAGAAAGATTTGAGAGCATCGAGTAGATCTTCTTTTCTTGTCCTCTGCCGAAAGGGAAGATACGGTCAATTTTTTCTGAAGCAACCAGATTTTTGCCGGATATATGAGTGGCTTTTCAATACATACCCCTCGAAACTTTAAACGACTAAAGCCGCAAAACACGATTTCCCTTGCTGGTCAACCCTGGCGGGGCACGTTTCAGAGCCAATCGCCATCCTTCGAACCGATCACCAAATTCCAAATTCCCACTCTCCGGTAGTTACCAGCGGGGGATTACCCGGGATCCGATGTTCTGATCAGCAGGTAGGAGAATCCTCATTTAGAATTTCTGGACTTCACTCGAATCGGAGCCCGCCTCGTTCGTCACGATTAACCCTTCTCCGGCGAGCAACTCCGACCTTGATGCTGCTGAAGGATCTCCAAGTTAGACTCAAGCCAATGAATAGGCCTGGTAGCGGACGGTCCGCACCTCTGAGAGTACATTGCTTGCATGGAATACGCGTCAGTCGGTCGTTCGAGTCGAGCCCGACTTTTCAATTGGAGTCACTTGTATTCTTTTTTCTTTTTTGGGAAGGGGAAGTTAGAATGGTGAGTTCGCATTGCTCTCACGTCGGATTTGTTGCGAGCAAATTGACCGAATCGTGCTTCGCCTTTTTTCACTCATTTTCTTGTCTTTGGCTCTTTCCCCCGTGAAAAAATTATTGAAATGTCTTATCGGACTCGCAGATACGCTATGCATGTGCACCGAGCATGACGATGACTCCTCTCACTCTCTTTTAAATTGCGTCGGTAAGTGCTTCCGATGTGAAAATCATACGCTGTCTTGACCACGATTGCAGCTATCCTTAGACTGTGGACTTGCGTTGTCCGGGAACAAGTTCTTTCCCATGCCAACAACTTCTCTTTGTGGGGCGTACACATGTAGGCATTCCTTTGATGTGTGCTGTGTGGTTGGCGAATGGATCTTGGCCGGAATTACTCGCATTCTCGGTACCTACTCCTGACCAACAACTACCATTTCCTCCGACAGCCTACCGAAAATTCACCATCAGGTCAAATGAAAATCTAACGAACACACAACTAGTATTGTCTCCCTCACCCTAATGATATTCACCAGAAAATCCATCAGAGTCTATTCAACTCTATCGCATATCGTGTTGGTCCGCTCTTAGCTCATTGCGCCGCCCACTCAGTTAAATTCCAACTCAGCTAAGCGATCTAACCAAGCCAGTTGAACAACTCTAGTTACACCCCCAGGACCTCGCCATGCTCTAAACCTCATCCTGTGGCCTCAGGGGTGCATACGAAGACACACCGGCACTCTGATCGCAACCATGCCTATAGATATATGGGGGGACTCAGAGCTCTGAGTTCTTTTTGTGGCTGTGCATTTTGGCCTTCTGAAAAAAAGAAATCTGAAAAAATTCTGGGAGATAGGTCTCACCTTTTTGAGCAAGTCTTACGTAGAAAGTCTTGTGATGGCATCACTTCCTGTCTTGGAAAATGCAATATCCGAACCAGTGGCTGTGCTTTTTGGCCTCTAGAAAAAAAAAAGAAAAAAAAAAATCTGAAAAAAATCTGAGATAGGCCTTACCTTTTGAAGCAAGTCCATCTATCTAATGCTGGAGTTTGGCGGCATATTCCAGGAATAGATAGATAGGTTCGATCCCGGGTAGGACCCACTTCTTTCAACATTATTTTTTGCTGAGCAATATTCCAAGAGATTCTACCTCGTGTTTTTCACACAGCTTTGCATGGTCAACATATAATAGAGTATGTGGCAAGTGGGAGGAAATAAGTGAATTGGTGGAATATGAGACTGCACCCATTCGGGATTGATATTGAGGGTCAAATCCTGACTGCAGCGTTAGTTAGTCACTTGGTGTGGATTTTGGTGCTCTTAGGTGATTTATCTGAGTAAGGAATACACCCCTCAATTTACTTCTAATTTCTCGGAGTGGTGACTGTGTAATGTAACATATTTAGAGATGTATTTCTGGGTTCCGTAGGTGTTTGAAGGCATAGGACTTAATCTAGATGTTTCCCATACCTCAATTTAGTGGTGCTGAGTAGAGATCCATTTTTCCAAAAAAAAAGTGTCGGTGCAAAGGAATCGAACCGCTGATCTCCCGTTAGGGAAATGCCAAATCGAGAAACAGCCTGATAGCAGTGCATTGTGCATTACGTCATCGATTGGCCGTGGTGCCGGAGGGTACGGGACAGAATCCACTCTATGATGTCATTCTGTGATCATCGCTCTGCTAAAGGGGGTGTTGTCCAAAATCTGTTACGGTGTTGTCCAGGGCTTATAGCCAGTCATGGAAAGCAGATACAAGTAATTCTGCCCTCAAATGCTGTTGGCGAGTGTCAAACATCCCGCGCCAACAGATCCAATCCGACATTTGTGAGTGCTATCGGGATAACAGCCTCCGATTTGATCGCACACTGTGGCAGTGTTTGATGGACTCTGAGTCCGTGCCTCTTGTCTTTTTGCCACCATCTTGGCTGCCCCGCTGCTGAGAGGCTGCTTTTCTGGTTGTATCCTGGGCCTTTTAATCCCCCCAACGAAACTCAGGACAAATTCCCAAGGACCATCCGCCAAATTCCACGCTACGCATCCGATATTGTCTACAGTGAGTAGACTGATTTATTTTGCTGACGTCTCTCTGAGAGTGCATAGGTTATACAGCAATTATCTGCATAAGAACACTCTAAACCCTGATGTCGGAGGTGAGCTATAAATTCTATTTTGGTTGCCACTGCTAATGGCATTCCATTTGTAGGGCGCAGGAACAGATCCGACGCCACTTAGTGCAGCAATTAATCAGTTTCAGCAGCTCAATGGGCCAGCTGCCCAGCCTGCTCAAGGGGATGGGCTGCAGGGTACTGACATGCCGCCACCGCCCCAGCGACTGGAGGGACCTGTTCAATCACCGCCAGATGCCCCACCCATCGCGACGGGGCAGGAAGGATGAGCAGGGCCACCACATGCAGAGGCAAAAGATGACGAGACGGGTAAGGGGAAGAAGAACAATGAGGAGGAGGAGGAGGATGAAGAGAGGATACCAAACATGGAATTGATCAACCATCTTTGTTAATCCGAGATCATCCAGGCTGATACCTTGAGGAATAGTACCTGGGCTGCCAATGAAGGCTTTGGAAAAGAGAAATGGGTTCTGTTGGACCCGGATAAATTTCAACGGTTTTTAATGTACACTTCCGCTCTGATCAAATAGCAAACATTGAATTGATCATCCATCTTTGGTAATCCGAGATCATCCAGGCTGATACCTTGAGGAGTAGTACCTGGACTGCCAATGAAAGCATTGGAAAAGAGAAATGGGTTCTGTTGGACCCTGCTAAATTTCCATGATTTTTCAAGTATACTCTGCACTGAGCAAATAGCAAACATTGAATTGAGCTATGATCTTTGTTGATCCGAGATTGACCAGCTGATCTGAAGAGTAATAGTACCTGGGCTGTCAATGAAAGCTTTGCAAAAGAGAACTGGGTTCTGTGGGACCCTGATAAAGTTCAACAATTTTTACAATATACTGTATCGCGCTGCTGTTCCAGACAAATGTGCAACTCGGGCAAACAAATATTTCTCATCCAAAACTGGATGGACTTCTGATTCCTTCGGTTCAAGGTGGAAGTTAGGAGGCTCTGCAGAGATATGGACATGGAAATATGCAGAATTATGTATATGCCAAGGATATGTGCAGCCATAATAGACGGGACGATCATGGAATGGCAAATGATGTTTCATGCTTACGCTGTTGGTTCATGAATTTGGACAAGGAAAAACACTCATTCCTGTGCTGCCACAGATTGCTTTGAATGCCTTTGGGTGAAATGCAGGAGGCACTGGCAGTCCTAAAACTCCAGCGGCACTTGCTGGGAGTCATCAGGTTTGAATTCCTATCCATCCTTATGAAGTAAAATCGGAACCCTAGATAAAAGACAAATTGTAACATTATTCGAGTCCTAAAACTCCGGCGGCATTTGCCGTGAGTCATCAAGTTTGTTCCGGCTCAGTGGCAGTGTTTAATAGCATCAAATGGAAATGTGATGCCATCAGTCAGGCTGTGGATCAGAAGAAGCGCCAAAAAGTTAAGTGGTTCAATGACACTGAACCTAGTATGTCTGCATACATTTGTGCACCCCGTGCTACACACTAACTTGGCATCCAGCCTGATTTATGCCTGCTGTTCTTCGGTGAAAGTATACCATCCCGATACCTCCAAATGTAAACTGTTTAAGCAATTCCGATCAAATTCCTGTTGGGTGTGTTGCTGTTCTTTGGTTAAAGTATACCATACAGTACCTCCAAATGTAAACTGTTTGAGCAATTCCTGTCCATCTTTATGAAGTAAAATTGGAACCCTAGATAAAAGACAAATTAACATTATTCGAGTCGTAAAACTCCGGCGGCATTTGCCGTGAGTCATCAAGTTTATTCCGGGTTGGTGGCAGTGTTTAATAGCATCAAATGGAAATGTGATGCCATCAGTCTGGCTGGCTGCAGAGGGGATAAAGCTGCAAATACTCAAGTGCTTTGACACTGTTGTAATCTGACCAAGTCAGTGTTCTTGTCTCTCACTGGGATGGGCAATGAACATCCTTTTGAATTATAGGTTTTGGAACGTCTAAATAAAATTGGGGGGTCACCGTCACCCGAACACTAGGTTGGATTACTACAGTGGAAACATAAGTGGCCCCTACTTTCACTGGTTGAAACCCACTCCAAGGGATGCACCGGACTCGTGCAGTGGGACGTTCAGAGAGCCGGAAAAGCCACCAGTGAGTCACTTAGGTTGAAGGTTTACCGGCAGTGAGTCATTCTGGTGCTTCCACTCCGAAATGACTCGGTACCTAACCCGATTTGGAGACCTGGGCTCAAGTGCTTGGCCCAGAGGGGTAACGGATGGGGGGGCCATCCGGGGGATTATATGGGTAGGGTGATCACAAACCTCATATCAACCTCTCTAAATTTTTCAAGAATTTACTAACACTTTTTTCACGCCCGGACATCTCGGGTGGCCAACAAGCACTGCCACCTGATCGGAAGGTCCAAGTGTACAGCCACATGAGATAGACAGCTACCGCACGCCACAGAGAGATAGGGAAAAGACTGGTAAGTCGGGATCTGAGGCTGTGAAATGCGGCGAAAAACATCGCAATTTTGAGGGCTTCACAGTAGCTTTCGCACAAATCCTTTTGTGGGCAGGATGATACAATACCCTACTATGCTCCTATAAATTTGGGACCTAGTTGGAAGCCTCAAAGGTACATAATTCCTAGTGTTGCGCTTCTACGTGGTGTTGCGCTTCCTAGTTTGAGACTGTACAAAAAAAGTCTGGCGACGGATTTGGGCGGAGGCTTACAACTTCAGTAATGTGAGCGAAGAGGCCCATTCAATTCATGCAAAAAAGCTGGGCGCCATGGCATGAATATACCTGGCACATCTCACTGTCAATAAAGCTGCTCCCAGCTGATCCTGCTCATCCGCATCTCTTGGAAAGTAGTGGGCAAGACAAAAGACTGCCAGCGTTTCGGTCTTTCCTCCGCCTGCGGAACCCCTGGTCCAGGATTCCAATATCGTCGGGATAGTCCAGTCGCTACTTTGTGAGCTGGATTTCCACCAATTGTAGTGTGGTGCCGCTGCGGTAAAGAGAAGGGTGAGTTCATTGGTCCATACGTTCCACCCACGATACAATTTGAGTACTAGTGTCTTTCTGTTGGCCCCTTCGGCCGCGCTGGCCTCTTGTCCGACCATTTTGTTCCGCTAGCTCGATTTTGTTCTTGATTTGGTTGGATCTAATGACGTCTCTGGACCGTGAGAGTGGTCAAAGTCATCCTCGCCAATTAAGACACGACCCTCCCGATTTTCATCATCTCCCATCCAAATGCTTGCATTCGAAGATCTGGGGCGATCGCCCTACTCGTTCTTTCCATGTACGACATCGAAACTGTACTGTTAATGGATAGGGTATGTGTTAGTCACTCATTTCACTTATTTCTCGTGCGTACAGGTAAACCAATTCTTCCGTCAGTTAACCATGAGGAAACAGCTTTGGATTGTCCTCGTTGAAGAACTAATTGCGATATCTCTGGCTGCTTGTCCTGACACTTGTTCCCTCGCCGTTCATTCTGTCGAGGAGCTGATTGCACTCGTGAAAAGAACTGTGCTTGGACCTGCGACATGGTCCGTGCCCAATACGTCCCCCACTTTGTGGAATGTTCAGGCAACGACGCCTTTATGGACGAGAATCTCCAGCAAATGGTCAATGCCCGCCTTTGAGATGCCTGATGGCGGTCTTTCGGTAGTGATCTGCCTTTCAGTTGCGTACGTACTCGCTCAACAATCTCACACCATCACATGCAGGGGTGCCGTGACGGTTATCTGTCCGCGCGCTGGCCACGAGAAAAAGAAGGGCTTTCGTCGAACGCTGTTCCATCCTGCTGCCTGGCTCCCCCCTATTAACAACTTGATATTAATATAGTCGTACTTTACCTCGCTTTGTTGAAATATCGAGTCGGTCTCAACATTTACTCCCTTTTTACGTCCCGGGCCTCATTGTTCAGTATTTTAGTGTGCATTTCAAAAGGCGCATCACTGCAAACAGGTTTATCGCAGAATAACTACACATGATTCGGTATACGAATATTCTCTTTAACCAACGAGGCAAGTAACGTCCAGACCGGATAACGTACTAAACAAACCACCGGGCCATCAGGAAAAGACAGGGGAACAATCTCGCTCTGGAGCGCCCCACTGTCGATCCACTTAACACGCCATGGGGCATCTGCGTGTACGGGACCCCTGGTCTGCTTCCTGGATGACGAGCATTTCAGCATCGAAGTAACTACAAGGAAGTCAAAGGACGAGAACTGAGTCAGAGGAAAAAGAAAATTGACCGTTTGGGATACCAGCCAAGAAATCCGCAGGAAAAGGAATGGACGTGAGGTGATAGACCGTCGCGCTGTGGCGGAAGATCTCGAAGCTGGGTGAGGTAAAGATCCGCTATGTTTGCGGGGAGATTGTAACAGAAAGGAAAAAGGGAGGGAGTATCAAGAAATCCTGCAACGAGGTTAGCGCGTAGAACTAAGCATAAAACTACATTTTGATGGCCGAGGGGCCATCAAAATGTAGTGAAACCGGATGCAAAGATAAATATAGGAAGGGGAAGACCTTAGTATAGCAGTGTGATGTATCAGATACCGCTGATGTCCAGTGGTACCGCGATACATGGAAACCCCTAGTTCAGAGGTCGCTCCCCGCGCGCGCACCTGGCACCGTTGATGGTCCGTGCATAACGGCGCTCTGCCCACCCAAATTGGGCATTTTGTTGACACTTGTTATATTCCCATCATCTCCCATCACGCTCTTCCTCCCCCCACGACGCTCGCTTCCCTTGGCTCCCCCCCACCTCTGGAGCTCCCCCTACCCTCGCTCTCTCGCTGCTTCGAGATCCTGGTCCTCTCTACGTCTACATACCTGTTCCATGGCGAGAATGCCCATCAATAGCCCGGCGTCCTCTTTGCTTGCGCTCACTGCCTGGCAGCACTAGCACCCAGCATAAAAGCGGAACCGCCGGGGCTGTTGCTCTGTAATTTGGGCCATGTATGGTATATTTGTCCTCCTCCCCCCTCCCTTCGCCTTATCTCCTTTAGATTACTCCTGCGCTTGCTGCCGTCGGCGTCGCTTCTCCGCTTCTCCGCCGCCACCGCGCCCGCTCTTGGCTCCCATTTGACCCAGGATTCATTAGGTCTAACCTGCCTTCCCTACCGGGCCATGTACGCGCATTTCCGGTACCATCCGATACGCAGCGGTCGCCCTCGCGCGACGTGCCCCACCAGCATCGGCAGCCGTGCCGCTGTACGCATCCTCCCCGACCACGAGGCGCCGACGTCATTCCTCCCCACTGCTGCTGTGAGCCGCAGCTGCAGCTCCGAGTCCATAGCGCCCAATATCACGCGCGTCGCTGCCAGCGCTTCGCTTCTCCTTGCTTTCGCGCTCCCATCTTGGTGGTCTTTCCCCATCCCATCATCACTTGGACCAGCCTGTTGCTGTATCATCACTCTGCCTGCGCTGCAGGCTCTCTCCGTCCTTTTCCCCACAGGTGCTCCGCCTGGCGCTTGTGCCGTCGCCTCCCCGACACCTCTGCCGTCCCATTGGCTCTGTGTCCGACCCTCACCACATTCCGCGCTCAGTCTGGTCGCCGTGCGGATGCTCAGCGCTGAGAAGCACGACTCTTACGCACGGCAGTTGCCCTTCTGGGGGCCTCTGCTGCAGCGGCATTTTGCGCCCCTCTGGCGTTGGGCTTGCGTTGGTGGGCTCGTTAGCTGCTGCTCACGCCCAATCATTTGGTTCTTGCGCCGACGCTCCAGCGCTTTGTGGTGTTTAATTACGCATCTGGATCCAGGTGCATCCGGCTGTTTGTTCCTGTCGCCTGAATTTTGTCCCTGTTTCGGCCTCGAATTTACTCTACCTATCTTCCCCTTCCTCCTCCTTTAATAGATGGCCTTGTCCCATCGGTAAATGTGTACATTATCGCGTTCTTTGTCTTTGCAAATTTAACTTTAAAATTTGTGATTCGGCCTCGAGTACTTGATTTGTAGGCGGATGTCTATTTTTCTCGTGTATTGGTAGCTCAGTAGCAATGTATTATATAGTTTTTCAATCCAAACAGTGTCTTCGGAGGTCGAAATCGGTCAACTGGGTCTTAAGTGCATTTTGATGGTAACAAAAATTCCAGTTCTTAAGCTGTTCTGGTGCTCCCAGAGTGTAGTAAGATACTGTGAAGGATATTTCAATGCTTCTTGATCTGTTTGAGCGATAATTAGGTAGAAATTCAGATTTTGAAATTTTGAACGTAGAATGAGTCGACAGGCACTCGAGTGCTACACTGGGTTTGTACTGATTGACATAAACCGTTCGTGCAAGTCCTTTCGCGCATAGATTTTCACATTTGAACTTATTTTCGGGGATGGCTACCCTCCTAAAGCCCATCTACGATGCTGGAGCACAGATAATATGGATTCTTGGTTGTTATCGAGTCGGTTTTCTAGGTTAGCGCCCGAGTTTATGCGTACATGGTGAGAACTTGAGCTATAGCTGCTTGCCATCACCGAGATTTTGAAATTTGACATTATTTTCGGGATTGGTAGGCTTCTAAGGCCTCTTCTATGACGCTACAGCACCATATATGACAGATTTTGAGGTTTCATGGAGCGGTTTTGTCAGTTAGTGGCTTTAATTGGGCTTTAAGGTATTTTCCATAAATCTTACACAAGTCGTCTTTTCTACCCGTTGTGCATACCTATATGTTTATTTTATTAATAAAAGTTGATAAGTGATTTTTGCGTATTTATACGGCCCTCGGAGCGGTAAACAGCCCCGAACTTTGTCTGAGGAACAGCCGTGGGAATACTGGAGTGACCAAGCGTGACGACGTGATATTTCTGCTTCCACCAGACGACATCGCCGTCCGACGTGTTCTATCCACAAGCTCTTTGCATCATCCAAGCTCACAAACATGATCTCTGCCTTACCCTCGTGCATACACTGACTTTTTATTGGCTTTTGTCTGGCTGGTCTTGCGCTGCACCAATTTCTTGGATCGCCACGTCTCCAGTTCTCAAGTCTCCAAACCTGGCTTCGAAACCCATAAAAATGTGCAAACGAGCTATCCCAGCCCTGGGCGATATATTCCCATGCACTCAGAGCTATCCGGCGGTGTTCTCGCTGTCAATGACGCCGACATATATCGTAGGATGGAGAGAGATACAAAAGGCGGTCGTACCCGTCGGTCGGTGTGTCCGCTATGCATTTTATATCTTCTACGCACTTAACATACATAGGTTCTCTTGATGATCTGTTTTCCACGGCCAAATAAAGCCCATTCCGCACTGCAGTCCTCGAGCTTCATTTTCGCCGCTGTTCCTTATCACCCCCGCTCTGGATCGCGCGCGAATGACACAGGCTCTCCTGGTGGACTGCGTTCCTTCCTTCGATCTTCAGCGCCGTCCTGCTGCTCCCAACGCGGCTGTGTGCGCCATCCCCCCGCCGATGGGCGGCCACGTAAAGTAGCCGTTGTCTGATCGCCTCCCCTGGCGTCTGGCTGCTCCCCATCTGCTGGAAGGGTATTACAGAGGGGCCATCCCCTCTCTGGACAACTCTACTGCGTTCTGCAGTCCTACCCTGCGCAACTGCTAGATCCGTGAGCTGGCACCGCAGATACACCGGCCAAGCCCTTGGTGCCGAGCCGAGCTGCGTACAGGGCATGATGTGCATCGATGCGTGCTTCCCTTGCATGCAGACCCATCCCTGTGTCCGTGTGCGTGCGCCTGACACCGTGCTTGCATTGTGGCAACGCCTGCAGCGCCCCCGGCGCCCCGGGTGGTGGATCAAATGCCGGTTGGGCCGCGCACACGCTGAATACGTCTCACGTGCTGCACCCATTGCGGAGGCGCGGCCCCCTGCCACGACGTGCCAGCTACGAAGCGGCAGCAGGCCCTCGCGGCGCGGCTATGCCGTGGCATGGCGATTCGACGCCGACTTTTATTATACTTAGACCCCCTCCGCAATCTGCTGTTCCGGGTTCAAATTTCGAGCTGGGACGGAAAAACGGATGGGCGTGTTTTGCTCAAATTGGCTTTTTTACGCTGTTGTTGGCCTTTCTTTAGAGGTATTTACTTGACTACCTGTATCTTGAATAGTCTCCCAATGCTCTGTACTTTTTTCGTGGATTTAGACGCGAATTTCGTCGTCGTCGCCGCCGACGACGTTGAGAGCTTTTGATCATTGTTTAGCAAGCTTTTGATCGCTGTTTGCCAAAAGCGGATAATCGTGTTCGTCGTGTAGCACAGCGGCGGCAGATGAAAGCAACGGCATGATCGCTGCTAAATAAAATGCATGGGATGATGTATCAGATCGACCAACGCGCGACGGGTTGCCGCGAGAAAAGGCTCATGATCCTTAGCGGATGAGCCTTAGTGACTTGGGTCTGCACCCGCGTGATCGATGCGATCACGGATCAAACACAGCCCCAACGTCACCACTATTCAGAATAGTGGTGACGATTCTCTGCCTCCTCTAACCTGCCGCCGCCTTCCTAAATGCTGTTTTTCCATGCCATGAAGCCTGGAGAACGACCCAATCAACCCAAAGTTCTATCCCAAGACCTGCACCACCCCTTTTCCTGACGTATAGCCGTTCACAAGCAACGTTTTCACCGATGGCAAAACCATATGCGACGCGGTCGCGCGCATGCTTTGCGAAGAAAATCACGGCAATGGACCTATACATTACTGGCTTGTTTTTCAGTTCTTTGTGCTGCAAATATTTATGGGACTATGTCATTTGCCCCTGCGAACATCTTCGAATCCATTGCATACTGGACCATGCCATTTGACTTTGCAAGCTTACTTGGCTGTTTAATTGGCAAGTTTTCTTCAACCCTTTGACGATTTGAGTTTCTAATTTTTATCCTTTAGTCTGCCGCCGTGTTCAGTGCCGGAGTGAAATCTTACACTTGCCCGCACGGTCTCGTACTCGTACTTCGTCTCTGTCTGGTACCTCGGACACCAAGAAACTGCAGGTTTCAATCTGTTTTTCTTGGTATACAAATTACTCTTATGCTAATTTCCTTAGTCTGATGCCTTTGTAGGTCTGACATACAATACCACCGTGCATGATATGCTCACGGAATTGCGCCGTCGCCGGAAAATTCTAGACCTTTCCCGTATACAACACAGTGTTATTCACCAGAACCGTTGGCTTGATTACACCGATATCTTGCGAGATGTTGGTGTTCAAGATCTTTCAATTCTTCATGTTCGAGTATCCGTACTTGGCGGCTCGCAATCTGGTCCTGGTGTGCCATCGCGTCAAATTGAGATTACAAACAACTAATCCTTGAACAGCACCATCCACGCTTAGTACAGACGAACCGGGCCCGTCAACCTCCATACCTCAATCCACATCCTCGCAAGGTATGTCCAAATTTATTCAATTAATTTTAATTCAAGATGGTAATCGAAGTTTATTAGATGGTGTTACACCGCCTCCGAAGAAAGGCCACGGGGGGTCCCGGAAAGGTTCTGGGCACCCTCGGGTGCGCCCTGTTCCAACAGCTAAAGCTAGCACATTGGGGAAATCAGCTCTTCCTACCACTTCTACCCAATCTCAGCCTAGGTCTACTCCCGCGTTTTTACGTACCCGTAATACCAATCGTCCAGTACCTTTGGGAACGGGAGAGCCATCCTGTACTTCAGACACCGCTTCTTCAACTTCGGTCACATCTTGTAGGTTGCTTCCGAATATCACCCTTCAGCTGCAGCTCACAAAAAGAAAGTGTCGCAACAGGACTTCGAACAGCTCAACACGCACCTTCAATATATTCAAGAGAACGATGAACATGCCGATATCACCGCAGGCGATCGAGTTATCGACGAGAGTCTTGGGGACAGTGTTTCGGACAATGCTGAGTCAGATGCAGTGGCTGCAGAGGCTGAAACTCAGTCGTCACAACCCGCAAAAAAATCTGCAGTTCATGACTACTTGAAACAGGTGCATGACCAACTGCAACGGGAGGAGGCAAAGCACGGCAAGCCATCATGTTACAATCGGAGTGATTTTTTCTACCGACCTTCACATGCCGTCTTTTCTCTTCAAAAAATCAAGGACACCACTGGCCTCGATCCCACTGTGCTGTAGTCACGTGATGTTTTTGTTTGGTTGCCACACTTGCTCCCAGGCCATCCAGATAAATTCAAATGCAAGTGTGGACTCAGATTATCGAGAAACGGTGCGTGTAAATTTTATTCCCTCCGAGCTGATATATAATTACTTACCGGTCACATTTTTAGGGGTTCCAGATGACCCTATTGCTCGCAGAGTTCGCGCCATGCCGACTGATTATTTCTTGTATACAAATCGTTTCATCTGTGATGCCCGAACAGTCAACTCTGCAGGCTGTGGCACAACCTTTCGAGGAACAGATCCCCACATTATTGCCCAATTGCCCCGCCACGTCCAAGCAGCTTTTCCGGGTATTTTCCTATTTTCTTATCTTGTTGCTCCATGCTTACGATAGTTAAAGCGTACATCTCGGCTCGTGGCGCAATTTCGACCCTTATGATGCGCCAAATGTCTAATACCTTTTCCTCGCGATTTGGACCTGCTCCATTTTCTGAGCTGGTCTCAGAGATTCAGCATAGGGAGCATGCTGACCGTGAACTCATGTACCTCGCAGCAGCCAACTTTTATGGGCAGCCTGTCACTACACCATTCTCGGCATTTGACGATCCCAACGGATATGCTGGGTCTGTACCCTCGGTCAAGTATCTAAAAGCAATGTTCACGGATTTTATTTCCGCGGTCCGCATTTTTATTGAGCGTGATATTGCAACACTTCCGTTGGATGCTGCCAAGGCAGATCACACATTTGATGTTCGTTCACTTACATTCGCTCACTGCAATTCTAAAGTAACATTCAAACAGGTGCTCAAGCACACTGGGCGGGTTAAAGGCGAAAGGATTTTTGCAGCTCTGTATACGATCCTGAACCAGTTTGAGGAGATAAGAGGGCACTCCTTGACATTCTCGAAGTCGCTCCAATTTCTCAAGGAGATGTATGATGGAATTCTGCAGGGTTTGATAGACTCGGGAAATTTACCCACTCAGGTCTTGTACACGGACTCACCCCAAGGTATGTCCTCCATTATTTGACGATATCAAACTCCAACCTGTCTTCCAGCGGAACGAAATTTCCACGAGTCTATCAACAGTTCACTCAGCCAGGATGTTGAACCGGTTACCGATTGGACGGATTGTCCTCCTTTTCTTCGAACCTCGAATTTTCCGACTATCAATGTCTCCGACCCAATGGTAATCGAGGATTTGGCAAGTGAGATCCTAGCAGAGGTCACCGCAGTTACTTCACCATCTCAACTCTCCTTTGTTGCACTTGCGATGAAGACCGATCTGCAGTCTGATGACCGACTTCACGCAAGAACTATCCAGCTGCGAACGAAGGATAAAATATACATTTTTGATGTAGTTCAGTTTCCCCGTTTTAATGGTGTGCGCTGATTTCTTTTCTGGCTCAGATTGCTGCTTTTACATCTCCTACAAATCTCTTGCCGTCACTCCGGGCTATTTTTACCAATCCATCCATCATCAAAGTCGGACTTTCCATTCGTGAAACACTTCAAACAATCTCCGAAATCCTCTCTGTTCCTGAACTCCAGGATGTCTTAGCAGCGAAGAACCCACCCCTCCTCGACCTTGGTAAATATGCCAAACTCAAGGGAGCTACCGATGAGCCACTCTCCTCCCTCCATGCACTTGCTGGTATCATCCTTAATCGAGCATTTTCTATGCCCGAATTTCCTTCTTCGGTGGCAGCTTCTGCAGCACAGAATCAAGTACTCTGCGACGAGATTGACTAGATTTTTATCTCTCTCCTCCAACGTGACTCAATTGGAATTCCCCTGCAGCAAAAACAAGCAGAAACTGATGGTCAGCTTGTAACCCTGGTGCAAGGGTACAAGCCCGTTGCTGAGGGCTGCATTATTGGTCGCCATATTGGTTATCTTGACGCAGTAATGGACGACGCGGGACATACCAAGAGGATCAATGTATCCGCGTCGCGGTCTCTCATTCAAATCTCCAAGGTGTGCACACATGATTATAGTTCATTATTGAAATTGAATCGTTTATAGGTTCTTGTTCCCGGCGCCATTAGCTCGCTGCACCATTAAACTATGGAGTGGATATTTGCACATGGAAAGCAGGCCGTCGTTACAACCTCTCAACTTCATACCCGTGGAATGACGCCTCCGACTCCAGCCAACCCACTCTCTCGCGGATTTGTTGCTCCCACACAACTTCCCGTTTTCGACGTTGAGGACGAGTTTCACATCACATATTCAGTTACACACCTCTCGGATAGCGAGGAGGATTCCGACAATGATTCTGACCCCGAGGAAGATGAATATGGGCAGTTGGCATTCCAAGTTCAGCTGGTAATTCTTTTTTTTTTCCAGCCATGTGGTGCTCATGCAATAATCAGGATCCTGACTTAAATGAAGATAGTCCCGACCCGAGGCAAGGAATTGAGGGTGAATTTCAAGCAGTACACAATGTATGCTCTCTCTTATTTTCATCTGTCTGTTACCGACCACCACCGCACTCAGGACACCCCAATGAATCCCATGGTGGAGGGTCTTCAACATGCTCATACCTTGCTTAGTGCTGCTGTTGAATCCGAAAAACTCCCCAGTCGAGTGCTTGACGATGCATTCCGCTTCATGGATCGACTTCTTCGGCTCTTATCCAAAAAGCATTCTGCATTCAAAGCATTTTCACACGACTTCAGCGAGGCCATTTTTATCCGTGACAAATCAGACGTACTTGCTGTTCAGGCTGTACTGAAGCAGCATGGCACCGATTGGGAGTACGCCAAACGTGCTCATTCACGTTCTCTCAACCGCAGAATTCGACGAGTCATTCCTGATCGCAAAACATTGTTACAGCGGTTAGAAACTCTGTTCAACGCCTATGCCGACATCCAGTGCTCAACAAAAAAAAGCCGTGGTTCATTTTTTTCTGACGAGGCCAAAGAAATGGTTCAGCACCTCCTGGAGACGGTGCGGAAGGGCTACTTGTCGGATCCATCTGGTATATCCCTCTACTATCTGATGGGAAAGGATCGCGACGGTCTGAACATATACCGTACCATCCGAGGTACAAACTCTGTCGAGGGTGGGGTTCATATGGCGATCCGTCGAATTTTTGGATCTCTGCAAGCCTCTCCTGAGTTGGCAGAATGCTTAATTATCAACTGGATCCTGCGTCGAAATAAACGGGTATGCATTCTTTGGCCTTGTTCAAATTTTAAATCTTACACTTCATATCCACAGGTCGGGTTTCACAATCGCACCGGACAGAAGTATAAAGGACATTACGACCTTTGGGTGAGAGATGAAATCGTCGAGCTTGCGGAAGCAGTTGGTTTGAAACCTTCTTTCCCGATGCCTCGAGTGCTGTTGACTCGCATCGCCACATCCGAAACAATTGGCATCCTCCCAATCTCAACTTCATTGGCAGCGGATCTAAATATCACCACGCTTCCCCGACCCCGTATCGCCGGTGTTCCCCACCACCGTGACATGCCAGTGCAGACATTGAGTCGCCTCTCAACCAGCCGACAAACATTTACCGTTACCTCCAATTGCGACAACGTGTCCTTTATGCAGTCCTTCCAGTTCATACTCACATGGAATATTCAACATTCAAAATTCATATCAGCGATTCACAGTTCCGCAAAGGGGGGAAGACGTACCCGCCTCACGAGCAAGGGAAGAACATTGATTTCCAGAAGTTTGCAAAATTCTGGAACATCCTCGTTCACGGCCAATCTCGCACGGTCACCGATTCGAATCAACGCCTGTATTACAAACTTCCATTGCAGCTGGAGACTCACCATAAGAAAACTATTCCATGGAAGTCCGAAATTTCGACATTAGGTGCTGGCGCCAACTTTGCTGCTCGTGCGCCACTGCTTGCGATGCTCAATTCACCTGCAAATCTTGTGGATTCCCTTCCCGCACTTCCTCTGCCAGATGGAGAACTTGACCTCTCGGTATCTGGTTCAGGTTCGTATCTATGATGGCGTTAATCTTATTAAATTTGGCTCATGTGTTAAATTTTGAACAGATGTTGTGGATCCGAGGTCGTTTAATAGCATGGCCGTCCCATTATCTGGCGAGCACCGCGACTCGGACTTTGACGACCAAATCTTGGCACCTACCTTCCACAACCTTTTCCAAAACCAACAAAACAGCCAGATGGATGAAGAAGATACTGCAATGGACATTGATCCTCCGCAATTCGTGGCGCCGATCCTGCACCAGATGTTACTTCCAGGTGCCGGGCCGGTGGCATCTGGGAGTTCAAATAAGTCCATGGACCGTTGCGAAGTCTGTGCATTTAGCTACTGCGTCAAACGGCATGAGTGTCCCGGGAATGGGAACCGAAAATATTGTCGTTGCAACCACCCCTCTGCACCGGCAAAGGTGCGTATAACTGAGGCACACATCATTGCGTACCTCGAACGGCAGCGCAATGGTGGTTAAAGAACATATAAATACTGGCTTTTTAATTATAACCCATAAATAGGTTCTTTTTTCTAGAGACCATCTTACTTTGATTTTTTTTTCGCGATGAGTCCCGAATAGGAGGTGCGGCTGTGTACGCCGGTGCACACTTTACCATCAAATATTGATGGTAAAGTGTGCACCGTCGATTTATGCAGGCGTAACCCCGGCAGCTGGCCTAAATCTGACCCTCGGAACTTGTTGGCCAATGAGATAGAAATGTTTCTATGGAACCAAATTGTGGAAAATATGTTAATTAAAGGTACAGATGTCAAATCAGAATTACCTCGAAAAACCATTCCAGCACATGGGGGCTCCTCCCAAATCCCCTGGAATTCAGTATGAAACATTTCTATCCTTAAATATACTCCGCAAAATTTCAGTTTGCAACGGAGGGGCACGGTTGTTGAGATACAACTTTGCGGTGGAAATCCGAGGTGCCGACTGATCATTGATGGCATCGGCGTCAAAGATTAGATCGTGTTTTATCTTGAAAGATGATTGGCTGTCCCTAGTCTATTGGAGGATATCCCTCCGGTAAGACTAGGGCTCGCATATCAATGATACATCAAATGCTTGGCTTGGGACTCGAATTAATCAAGTGCTGTACAGCAGCCTAGGGCACTGTTGGGGTCCCAGAAACCGCGGGGATTTATTGTAATATATATCCTGAATCCTCCTCTTTTTCCCCCCTTTCCTCCCTCTCTTTCCAACTTGATTAATGTGTTTTGATCCCGCCCTCAACCGACATAGGACATGGGCCCGAGAAAAGGTGAGCTGATACATCATCGCCCAGCCTGACTTAGCGGTGTGGATGTAGTCTCGTAAACCAGACTTTATACCGGGGCGACCGAGAAGACAATCGTTCTCGGTGGTGTGGATGTATCGCGTTACCTACGCTAATCAGCATACATCTGATAGATCAAATCGCCGCATACGCCTGAGGGGAAGCAAAGAACTACAAACGACGAGCAACTGTGACGCACCTGGGATCCGACTTGGGAGCACAAACAACCGGGGGAGCATGCACCGGAAGCTGGTGTGCGTGTCCGTGTGCATGCGCAGGTCGATAGAAGACATGATGCTCAGGTGCAAGAAATGAGTGTGGATCTGGGAACAAAAGCAAAACCGGTCAGTATTATCGACAGAAGGGACGACGACAACGAAAAAGAAACAATGGGGGAATAATATGATAAACACGGAAGATATGCCCTACGTCAGTGAAGTAATACCACAGAGAATCGGTAAAAGCGGCGCTTCATCGCGCCTATTCGGAATCCTAACCCAGAGCGAGCGCCTGCGGCTGCGCCTGTTGACCCCTGCCGCTCGCACCGACCGTCGAGAAATTCGTCTTCGTGCTACGTTCGTCTTGAGGCGTGACCTGAAAAGGCTGGTACGGCGGAGGGTAACAATGACCCCAAGCGCCGGGGACGTAGGCTTCGGTGCGGTGGTGGCTTGACATGTGCCGCCCGAGCGAGCGCACAACGGCGGAATGAGGAAGCCGGCGATGCGCGAGCCTGGAAGAGCTGCGAGCATATGGAAACAAGAGAAAGGCGGAGGACGAGCAAGGGAGAAAGGAAAGGGGGCAAGGGGAGGGGAGAGGGATGGGCCAGGTCCCCGCCCGAAGATGAATAACAAAAACAAAAACAAAAACAAAAAAACCCCCAAAATAACAACTCCTCAGCACAAATGCACTCATCGTGCTCGAATCCCGACGGAGCGCCTCCACTATCATGGCGAGCACGCATGCCCAACCGGGCCCGATGTTCCGCGATCAGCGAAAACACAGCGCAGGGTGGGCGTCCTCGCCGAATAGGCCCCATCCTCGTTCCCTCTCTCTCTCCCTCCAAAAACCGCAAAAACAGAGAGACGTCGACGCACCATACGCATCCTGAGTCGACCACCGTCCTATGTCCGCGGCCGCTGCCGGGGTCCATTATGCGTCTCGCGCTGATGAGGGGAGAAAACAGCAATGGTCAAGGGGGGAGGAAGGGAAGGAAAGAACGAGGCGGTGGGAGGAGGATTTAATAGATAAAGTGGACGGGTGGCATGGAGATGTGGGAGATAGGTGCGCAAGGGACGAGACAAGAAGGAAAGGGGAAGGGGATCAGGTGGCGAGGAACATAATGTGACGAGCGCAGGGAGTGAGAAACAACAGTATTATAGTAGCAGAGTATGAGAAATCACAGAGGAGTACTAGTTCGTCGAGTCTTGTTGGATGGCTCGCCTAAAAGCCGAATGTGGCACCAGATGTGGATTAGATCTCATAGGCGAGACTCAAATGTGTGTAGGCTGGTCGGTCAATCTGGACGTGATACACGTTGAGCGATTCAAGATGAATCGTTTGGGTCGAGATCTCCCGGGATTTCCGAGAAGAAAATACTCTTGGAGATCTAAACTCGACCCATGGATTTTGAGGTTAGAACCGTTCTTCGAGACTCTTTATTGATGCAGTGGGCCATTTCACGCTAAACCTGCGAGAACGAACAATGAAGTTACGATGAGTAGAGGCAGGCAGGGCTAAGGAGGGATCACTGGCGCTCACCTTACCAGTCAACACCTCAAATTTGGGATGAATTAACTGTTGGACCTGGCATTCGACGAATGGCGGCGGTGTTGGGCCGTGAATAACTCACCCTGACGGAAAAAAGAGGAGACCGCTGTCGGCCTCGCATCGGCTTTATCGGCCGAGCAGTCGTGCTTTGCCTGTTATTCGCCCGTTGTCTTCAATTTTCTTCCAAGGTACTCGTTTTTGTTCGCTGAAAGGAGGTGGAACCAAAGTTTATATAGAACGAATGGTAATGTACATACATATCTGTATTTTAAAGCAGAAGGCCGAAATCAGTCAGGGGTAATGGGAACGGGGGAAGAAAGCTAAGTAGTATGTAAACACGTCGGGATTTGCAAGCGCAATCGCGTCTTCGCTCGCGCTCGCGGTGGACGGGGCGTGTCTGAGAAAGGGCCGGTGCGGGCGCGGACGGCAGCATGGGTTGTTCCTGCACTGCGGCGCGTTTCTCGAATCCCCGGGTGCGGGTAGCGCGACCTGGAGCTGGACATTTCGGTGGGCGTGGGGTGCGTGTTGCCCACTCGCGGCCCCCGGCGTCACGGCGATCGAGGTAGCGATGGGCGACCTTTGTCGGTGACTGGCGCGAGGAATGGCGGACAAGCGGGACAGGTGGAGCGCGGTCGAGATGTGGCTGCGCGGAGGCACGGGCGTCGAGGGATGGGCGCACGCGGTGCTTGGGGCGGGTACACAGACGGTTGGAGAGCAACGGCGGCGAGTGCCGGGCGTGCGGGGAGTGCTGGACGTATGCGCGCAGGCGCGTCGTCGTATGACGTGGCAACGCTGCCTGCGAACACGGCCGTCTTTGCGCGGGGTGGGCGACAAGGACCACGGGCGGTCGCACGCTGCGTTGGGATCATCTTGCCGCTCGGGGTACGAATGGGTCGCGTGGAGACTGGATAATGGTGAGTATGAAGAAAGAAAAGTGGAAGGTGCAACGATTTGGGAAGAGGGAGAACAGGGTGAGTAGGTAGAAGGGAAGCAGAGTGGGAGCAGAGTGGGACAAGACGGAGTAGGCGAAAGGAAGTGAAGGGAAGGACAAAAAAACATACCTCGGTCCTCGCTCACGAGGAGATCCCCCGGCGTCACTTCTGAGGCACTTTAACGCATGACCGGTAAAGCAGACGCGAGCCGAGTACTCGTCAAACGCGTCCCCGGTGAGGTGACGAAATAGAGATTGCACCTGCAAAGAAAGCACATCATGAGCGCCCGTTGTTTCGATACAGTGAAGAGTGAGTGGTAAGGAAAAGACAGACATTTAGAACGATAGGACCCACGGGTCGCGTGCATGCAGAGCGTAGTTGAAGTGTCGTGTGCGCGAATGGATACGCTAACAAAGATACTAGGATTATGATGTCAGCATTGTGATAGGGTCAGGCTGACGTAGAAAAGCGCGCGCACCGGAATATTCCAGAGGATGTGAGAGAGCTGAGTGGCAGAGGAATAGATGCGGAGAGGGGCGTCGCTGGTGCCGAGTTTCAACCCCAGTGAAAAGTCCGTATGCCCGGGTATGCCCAAATCTGCTCCAATGTGCCGGGATCAACTCATTTGTGCTCGGATGTGCTGAAAGTTGTCGTCCCGAATATAAATAGATCTGACGTCAGATCTGCGCGATGCCGAGCGGCTCGAGATCACATAATGCATCAATATCTCAGATGAGAGTCCCCCGAGAAAGAAAGCAAAGCTTATGGACAACGTGTACACTGAAGAAGATTTCGATGATTTTGCAGTAAGACTGTTCTATACATGTACTTTTTTTTCATGGTTTTTAATTAAACCTGTGTCGGGTTTCTCAGCAAATTGGCACCTCTTTTGAGTACGATGATTCGAGCGGACGGACATCACCTGCAGCATCTGAGATAGACGATCCCGGCTGCATTGACGATCTTTCTTCCGGGACTGACGACGAAGAGGAAGAGCCTATCAATGAAATTAAAACTTCGGATGACGAGCTGGACTCAGAACAAGCAACGACGAGCTCTATCGCGGAATTGCAAACGGCCTTGGATTTCATAGAAGCCTTGAAACGTGCATCGCTGGACAATGGCGATCTGGACGACGAAACTCTGCATCGTTTACGAGACCCTCCTACCGAACCTATTAACATCTCTGATCCCGCCATGTGCTTCTTTCTCGACATCTTCCACGCAACCACTCACGGCTCCGTAGAAATGTACAACAAAATCTGTGCCGCTTATAAACGACGCCACCCAAACGAGGTCGTTCTCTCGCATGCGACAATCAAGAAAAGGGTCGCGGAATGGAGCGGTGTTGTTCCAATTCGCTCGGAGATGTGTCCTGATGCCTGTATTGCATTCACAGGTCCCTACTCGGAGCGTGAGCAGTGCTTGTGAGGAAAGCCCCGTGATGCTGCACAAGAGTTTTACACCTTCCCCATCGGACCCCAGCTCCAGGCTCTCTTCCGCTCCCCCGAAAGTGCGAAAAACATGCACTACCGTCGCGAAAAGACCAAGGAAATCCTCGACTCCGTTGATGCGGACGGTAGGCTCGAATTTGAGGTTCTTGAAGATTATCTCCAAGGACAGGCGTATTTGGAGGCAGTCATACGCGGTGATATCCAGGAAACAGATGTCGTCCTGATCGGCTCCGTTGATGGGGCACAGTTGTATCGCAACAAGAAGTCGGATTGTTGGATTTCTATCTGGATCATCGCCGAGCTAGCGACCGACAAGCGGTTCAAAGTCCGCGCTATCCTTTCCGACTCGATCTGGCCAGGCCCGAATAAACCAAAACATACCGATTCATTTAAATTCCCGTCTCTTCACCATCTCGCCGCGCTACAGAAGGAGGGATTTCGCATTTGGGACGCATATGATGACCGGGTTGTTACATCCCGTCCCTTTCTTTTGTTGCAGACTGCTGATGGACCTGGTATGACACCGTTCAATGGACTTGTCGGCCATCACGGTGTGTACGGCTGTCGGTTATATTGTCCTCTCAAGGGTCGCCGAAAGGACGGCAAACCGCACTACTACCCCGTCATGAAACGGCCCAACGACTACCAGCTTGAAGGTGAGTAAAATTCAATGGCAATAGATACCATGCTGAGCCATACACTTCAGGGTGCAGCCATCCCGATGTCGATCCGTAGACATTATCACAGCCCTCCGAACAAGAATACCTCCACAATCTTGCGTATCTTCTTAAATCTAAGAATAATACAGACTACAAAGAACGGCGCAAAGCTACCGGAATCGCCAAGCCTAGTCTCTTCAGCGGACTGCAGCGGGGTATATACGAAGGGTGGCACCTACATACATTCGAATGCCCGGCACATTCAGCTCACAGGCGGCACATTGAGTGAATGTGCCGTGCGTGAACACAGGGGCGGCACATTCCATTTCGGGAATGTGCCGGCCTTGGCGCCGACTAAGTATTCTGGGAAAAGACACGTGTCTTTTCTTCACATCCCGCGGATTCCCGCCTCTTTTCCTCTTCCCACCACCACCCCTCGCTCCAACAACCCCTCAAACGCGTCAAAATCCCCACCGATGGCACCAATAACTCGAAGCATACCGTCACCGACCAACTCTCCATGGACAGGGTCTCGGTACGTCGATTGATCGACTTCCATACCTATGTATGTCGCGCCATGACCCCCCTCGCTGTCCTGTATGCGCGGTGCTCATGTTTACGTTTTCATTTCAGATGCATCCCCTGTTCGCGACATACTTCCGCTCCCCGCACGCGCTTGGTGACAACTTGAACTTGACCCACAACATCTCGCGCCGATCTCTGGAGCGCAGGCGGTCACGCAGGTGTGTCCCTGAATCTCGCTGCTCTTGTTTTTCGCTTCTTTGGGTTGATTTCTCGCTATTCACAGACCACGCCAATATTTACGTTCTAGGCCAATAACTTATTTGCGTGTAGGCGGCACATACATGGCATGTGCAATATACTGACACATCTAGGTTGCACACCGAAGCACCCAGCGCCGCGCTCCGATCTTCTAGCCACGCACACATGCCCTGGTCTCTAATCTGTGCAGCGCAGTCTTGAGTAAGTCGTCGTACACAGAACTACACGCAACTGAAGGAAGCTTACCTAACATGCCCAGGACCTTGTGGATTTATTCACTGCAGGGATTACGATTCATGAGACCTATCTGCCATGTGACTTAACCGTATAGGTCACCTTTCATGCTAACGACTCCGCCGCTTCCTAGAACTGGTATCCCCGAATTTGAGGTATGCCATCCTCATGCTGTCAAACTGGAATTACCGCTGATGTTTTTTTATTTACCCAAATCTTCTTGCGCAGCTCAATATCAGCTATGTCTCATCTGAACCCCCCGGTATTCATATATCTGCGAGTATCCAGGATTGTTTTGCAGTCATCGTAATATTCACTGACCTCAAGCTGACAGTACCTCAAACCCAGGCATTTCCGCGCATTTTGTTGAAGAGTCCCAAATTGCTAATCCAGCCATTTTTTTGGCAGAAGGATAGCAAAGTCTGTGGCATCGATGGCGTGGGTGGCATTACCTAGGATCGTAGATAAGATTGTTACATACCTTCAATAAATTTATAACATCTAGTGGTTTCTCTAAGTACGGGGAAGGAAAAGCTGGAGGAATATCTCAAAATGCGCCCAGATTCCCGAATCCAGCAGAATTATCACAGATTCAGTAAAGTGGATTTTCCTGATACAGCAAGCCAGCACCGAATCTCGGACTTGAACAATCATTCTGTCGTACGCCTCTATTATATTTTCCGCTTCCTGAATTTGTTCCCATTTTTCGTTCTCTAGCTCATGCGCACATTGTCGACATTTCTTCTGGAGCGACTGCCCCCAAGGTGCGAGGTCACCGAGAGCCCGAAGTTGATGAAAGGAACTCGGCCGAAGAGATAGGCATGTTCCCGAGCTCCAACGGCACGCAAACGCAATGCAGGAGGCGATTGAAGAGCGCTACACGAAGAAAGTCGAAAAGGTGAGCCAAAAAGGGATTGCAACCACCACCAATACTCTTGCCAATACCAGTTTCAACAGTAATGATGATACAACTCCAGACATTTACCACTGTTAGGTTCCTGTTTTAATCACGTTTCTTTCTCTACCGTGTTTCTGCCTTGCGCCCAAGCTGGTGCCGATTAATATTCAAGACTTGTAACGTGATGGTAAATGGCAGTGCAACTCCCAGGGTCCGAATTGAGGGTAGGAATGTGCCGTGGTTCAACAGACACAGCGGCCAACAGAATGTGCCGGCCATCCAAGCGGCCATCCGCTCAAGGGCGGCACATTCGGGGAATATGCCGGCTGTGGCCCCGAATGTGCCGCCCGTAAGCTAAATGTGCCGGGGGTTCGAATGTATGTATGTGCTGGCTTTGGTCTATCCCGACTGCAGCGTGAGCACATGCTTGGAATTCCAGGATGTTTCCCAGGTGATGTCATGCACCGAGGACTTAATTACGCAGATCTCATCATCTCGTTGTTGCGAGGCACGCTTGAATGTGAACTGCCAGATTCCAAGGAGACGTGGACATGGGCTGTTTTACGACGAGCAAAAGTATGGAAAGGGCACGGCCAAGCGGTCGCCGATGCTACTCCATATCTCCCTGGATCATTTGACCGACCCCCTCGTAACCCCGCCGAAAAGCTCTCCAGCGGCTACAAGGCTTGGGAATTCCTAATGTATATCATCGGCCTTGCCCCCGCTCTTCTTCATGGAATTTTGCCCGACCCCGAATGGCGTCATCTCTGCAAGGGTTGCAGTGTTGTCCGCTGCTTCAACCAGAATAAAATTCCGTGCGAACAGCTCAAGCGATGTCACAAACTCGCCATCGAGTACGTGGCCGAATTCGAAACACTCTATTACCAAGGAATGCCTGAAAGAATCCACTTCGTCCGCCAAAGCATTCACAGCATGGTCCATCTTGGTCCAGAGGCAATCCGCATCGGCCCTGGTTCTTTGTACTCCCAGTGGCCTATCCAGAGGACGATTGGTAATCTTCGGCAGGAAATCAAGTCTCATTCGCAGCCGTACGCAAATATGTCGGAACGCGCGCTCCGTCGCTGTCAGATGAATGCTCTCAAGGCCATGGTCCCGGACTTTGATCCCGATGAACAAAAGGAACCGCGTGGGTCCATTTACCTTGGTGATGGATACAGTCTCCGTCGTGCGAGAGATGAATCCCAACATCATTTGGACGGTGATGCCGGACGCGTGATTCAAGAATTCCTGGAAGAGAATAATGGCCCAATGACAGGGAGTCTTGGTGTCGTACGGTGGGCCAGATTGAGTCTCCCGAATGGCTAGATCACTCGATCATTATGGAAGGAGTCGCGTCGTCCCTTGAATAAATTAAGGACATCACGGAATGTAAAGGTGAGGCCGTCTTTGTGTTTCATTGCATTGATACTAACGTAGTCTAGACAGCCATTGAGGGCTCTCAGGCAATTGCTGAAGTACAATTCTATTTTCGCGCCAAAATCCGTGGAAAACCGCGTGCCTTTGCTCTTGTCGACCTGTTTTCTGACCCGGATGAAGAACTTGCGCGCGAGTCATATGACACTTTTTTGCTCTGTGAGCATGGTCAAGGTCAGCATCTAAAGGTTGCTCCTGTGGAGTCTATCCTTTCCGTTGTCGCTATGGTTCCTCTCGGTATCATTCCTGGCGCAAAGGATAAGTATCATGACTACGAGACCAGCTTTTTCATTGTTGAAAAACCTGGTTTGGACATGCTGGATCTTACGGGATACGAGGAGGACGACAATTTAGACGAAGTTTAGGTAGTCTTTCTGTCTCATCTTTTGCACTGTCAGTTTCGATAAAATTTTTGTTTACCAATTGTCTCGGGCACGCTTGTGAAGATGAATTACAAGAAATTTGAGTTGAGCCAATCATCCTGAGGCTTGATACTATTGTTGTGTTTTTTTTTTAGGTCTTAGAACAAGAGACGCGACGCGCCTGTGGTCACAACACGTGAGGTGTTCCTTGTGTGACACTCTTCTCTTCAGACCATCACTTTGGAATGAATGTTGCTGGTCCCTCCTCGGAATGGCCACCCTTCTCCAGCTCGTCTTCAACCTCTCATTACAATGCAGTATCTAATAGCTCCTCGGCTGCTGCAACTCCAGAATTTCCATTCCAAATCCCCCCGACACTAACACGACCACCTTACAATGATCAATGGGGCCGCCAGGCATCTTCCGTGAGTTTGTAGATCATTTGAAGCCTGTGGACTATATCTAACTGGTTAAAGACAAACCTCGCGCGCTCACAGACCCTTGCGTCTGCTGATCAAAACGCTCTAGTTGCAAGCGGAAACCCGACATATGCAAGACTTCTGTAGATACATTCCGACTTGTCAGTGCGCTGTCAAACCTTACAGTGTGTTCTTCCCTGGGTTTTCTTTATTTTTCAGTTGTTGAATTCGTTGCAGGGAGGCATACTACATGCTTGCGACGTCGATCCCACAAATTTTCCAATTCATTCCGAATCCACTACAGATCGAAATTCCGCCGGATTCAAACTCTCTCCCTCCCATAAAGCATCATCCCTCTTCGCCCTCACTTTCTCAAGACGATTTTCCACATGTTGCTTTCTGGAACCGTGCCGATTTTACTCAATCCGATTCCGACCTAACTTCAATTTCTGACGACAAGTCCAGTCTATCCAGCTTATCTTTTCTTGAGCACGCGAATGGCGAGCGCTTCGACACTGCTGAAATCGATTCGGTTAGAGGTCATATTCAAGCTGCTTTTGTCACGTTGCTGGACCGAGGTTTGGCACCTACGACTTGGTCTCATGCGTCATCTGTAGCGGTGAACTGGTTACACTGAAATGCTAACATACAGCCCTGATCTTGGACTCTGTTCCGGTAATTGGAAAATCAATGTGATGGCCGCCATCGTGTACTCGCAATGGAGCCGGAGACGACGAGAACAAATCGCATCACAAGTCAAGGCGCCCGTAGCAGTTAAGACGACCGCCGGCGGCAAGCGGAAATCACAGGAGGAATCGGACTCTTCTACAGCTCCCAAAAAATCCAAAATCACCGCTTCCTCACCCAACTCTCGTCGCTGCCCGAATCCTTCTGCTGTAGCGAGAACCAGGACTCATCAAACGGCTAAGAAGACCACAACTTTGGACCCGAAGGACAAATTGAATGCTGTTGCGGTCACCAAATACCGACCTCTGCATCGACGAGCACGCACTCCGCATCCATCTCATCCTCCCACTCACATCCCTCCGTCACTCGCAGATTCCTCATCTCGGTCCCCATCACCCGCATTGCTTCCTGTTTCGTCGAATGATAATTCTCCATCGCAGTCTGATATCTCTTCTCCATCTCCTCGCGTTTTGCCGTCCAGTTCCACTTTCGCTGATGCAGATGACGATATCGAACTGGCACTGGAGGAGGATCAGCTTGCTCTTTCCGTTCCCGCCCGTGCATCCTCTGCTCTTATTATACCAACAACTAATCCTAAGCCAAAAATTATAATCGTTAACCCTTTGTGAGTTGATTCGGACCCAACTTTGCACTGTATTCATTTTGATTACAGAGATGGTCTATTTGGAAAGACACCTGTGCCTCCCGTGTCAAGACTCAAACCTCGTAAGATCAACTCATCCGTACTGATGTCGCTGACGAACTATCAATACCAGCACCAGACGCTTCAGCTCCCCCTCCACTGCCGTCGTCGACTGAGCCTGCTCCTTCTCAGCCTCTGCCTGAGCCCGCTCCAGCATCTTCATCGGCAACTTCGAAATCTCCAACACTACCCGTACCACTTACTGCACCCACACCAGCGCCGCCCGCACAAGCAGTCCCCGTGTCCACATCCAGTTCAGCTGGAGACCCGCCGGCTGTCCAGCGAAAGCCTCTGAAACCCTATAGACCCGGTGCAGCTGACACCGCTCGGTATGTGCCGTTCCTTTGACATAGATGAGAGTAAGTTAAGACACCAATTTTCAGGAATCTTTTCGCGCGAGAGCACATGCAGAAAAATCCGAAGCATACCACTCCGGAAGTTAAGGAGGCTTACGATGCTCTCGACAACAAGGCTAAAAAGGTGAGTCCCTCTTACACTGCACGTCTTTTTGTCTCAACATCCTCGCGATAGGTCTATGAAGACGAAGCAAAGCGACTGAAACAGTTAAAGAAGGCAGCAGGTAAACCGGATGTCAGTGAGGATGCGTAACACTCTTGTAATTGCAATGTAGATTGGCAGACACCACCTAAAAGATAACTAGAGTCGCATATTGTAGATGCAAGGAAGATTAATGTAGCTAATGCAAGGCTTTCCGATAAATTTCCGGGTACCATGGAGGTCACATAGTAATCTCAAGCCGTTGAGCAGGTCCTGTGTCCTTAATCCTCCTCAGCCCGGGGGAGATTGCAAAAATTTTGTAGAAAAATAGGGAAGAGAGCGTTCTAAATACAATGAATTATTAGACTGGCAAATTAATCGGCAGAGACAGAGTGAATATACGACGCAAAGATAGCTGCACATCGCAACTTGGCTGTGTCCGCCCAAAAAGGAAATTGCCTGCTCTTGTCTCCCACCACCACAGTCGCCGGTCTCCTCCCCTTCCCGCTGGCTCAATCATGGGTATAAACTATGAAGCCCGCTGCACAGCAAAGCCCGCTATGTAGGTTTAGTGGCTGAATGAGTGTTCAATGCAGGCATATATTGATGCCAAGAATATAAACTCAGAGATGCATAGACGTCAGAAGTACAACAAATCACTTGGGCTTGGGGGCCATTGCTGGCGCATGGCAAAACTCGTCTGGCCTCCGGCCTTTTTATTTTTAGTTGAACATGGATAACTTGAATTCCAACTACTGAGTTGTCCCCAAAAACAATATCCTCAATCCCTCGGAGTGCTGCGCCTGCTTGAAAATTTCACACCTTCGTTCAATTCCTCCCTCAATCCTTGGAGTGCTGCACCTGCTATAATAATTCATGCTTCCGTTCAGTCCAAAAGAATTATCTGCAATCCCTCGGAGTGCTGCTTGAAAATTTCACACCTTCGTTCAATCCCTCAATCCTCGGAGTGCAGCACCTGCTTGAATATTTCATGCTTCCATTCAGTCGAAAAGAAATATCTACAATCCCTTGGAGTGCTGCGCCTGCTTGAACATCTCATGCTTTTGTTCGCATTTGTGTATGCCTCCTCTCCAATCAAGAATAAAAAAAACACCAATCTTTCAGTGTGATGTCTGACTAAATCTCTCAAGACATTCATTCAGGATCCTGGATTCAGAACGAAATTCAGCTCCAATCCCTCAGAGTGCTGCACCTGTTTAGTGCCTGCTTAAACATTTCGAGGAAACACATGGGCTTTTCAACTGGATTTAAAACCATTCAAAATTATCACTCAGAATGCGATTAGCATCGTGAAACTCACTCATGCTCGTGTCTTGTCTATGCCGAATTACGAGACTTCTGATCATCCCCAATATGGCCGTATCTCACTCTACAACTTGAAAAATGATAAATCTCCGAACCTAGCTCGAAATGATAGTCCGAAATCCACCAATCGCAAAGAGGATTCTGATTCCAGCCAATCAACTACCAAGCTATGGGCATTCTTGTACCATTTACAGGTGAAAAGGATCGCTGCAGAGTAATTCACACATTGCCTACTGATCAAACCTCAATTATATTCCACAGAGCAAGGCTCTACTGCTGGCTATCTGGGCCTTTAAGTAGGTTATTTTTTTCGATGCTGGAGGTGCGTCAAGTGACCCCATCCTCCATCAGACCCCATCATTTATCTTGACTCATTTAATCTGTTGTTCGAGTCGGTATGTTCAGAAATAATACATTGTCTGATATTGGACCTTATCAGATGTCGGAATGGCCTACCTGCGGGGCCAACTTTGTCTTCTCGTCGGCTTCGACCACGGTGAGTTGCCCATTTTTATTTTCCCTCTTCTTGTCACGGTTTCATTTCAGCGTCCGATTTTCTTTTTGGAACTATCCCAGTTACCGTTGATTCCAGGGCCCGTTTCAACAGTATATTAATTTCGATGAGTATATAATGTGAACATTTTCAACACCTGCATACGCAGAAGCAGAGGAGTAGAGGAGTAGAGACGAGTATATAAGAGGTCGAAAGAGATTGTTTAGTTGAAGGTCACACATGTGTCACATTGCCGTCACGGCTTACCACGACCACCAGAATTTGTGCAATAACTTTCGGAAGAGCATCCATAAGAAATCAGAATATTATCCCAGAGTCCACTCAAAGTGCCTTTACGAATGGCAGGTCAAAATTAACCGCATGGTGAACACATTTATCTCAACTTGGATTAAATCCATCGTTTGGCGCCCTGCTCAGGCGATATTGTGGCTTTTGGTGCTCGTAGAGATTCAGCGTGGAGGAAAATGAAAAACAATAGTATTTTGACGCGTAAAACGTGTCAGAAAACAGCCGAGAAACGCGAGAGGCGAGCAGTAGGGAACACCTGCGCACGTTACCGACATCCGTCCGCATATGGATGGGACATTGGGCAAGACTGGCCGTTTCCGTCAGCGCTTGTGATGGGACCTAGATATTTCGGAAATCTGATGGGAGGGGCGCGGTAAGTGACTGATGTGACAGACTCATGGTGTCCCGCCTACAAAGGCGCATATTTATCCCGCCCTGCCCCTGCGTATTATTCACACTCGGGACACGGCAGTCTGGCGGCGGGATGTTAGCACGACTTGTCGTCGAATATAATTTGGTGAAACCAGTTTATTCCGTCCAGGTTCCGTAGCATATCCGGCTTTACTGCAAAGCCATATTACATACCAGCAACTTTTTGAATGCCCTTTGACCTGGGAAATTTGACAGTTCACCAAAAAAGGAAGCTTGAGCAATCGTAAGCAACTAAGGGTAATGTAAAGTCCCAAGGCGGAAAAAAAGTCACGATTTTATACAAATTAGGCAACAATTCCACCACGGATAGGTCTACATCACCTTCAAAAAACCATCCATTATGGCGGTAAAGCTGTTTTAAAAATAAATTTTTAAGACTCGTAACTTTTACCATAAATCCTCTCAGTGATGTTTGCCTTCAGGCGATAAATCTGTGCGACCAATTACTGCTATTTGCGGAACATAAGGCGCGGATGCATTTTTTTTTCCTTTTTGGTCACTTTTTGATCCCCGCGACCAATGCCCCTCCAGCGGCCACAATTCTTGTCCGAATCCCTCGAGAGTAGGCCCGATCGATTCGGAATCGAATTACGCAGTGCTTAGCCTCCTCAGAATTTCTATAATGCCTCCTCGATGTGTTGTGTAGAAATGCAGCCCGATTTCACCTAATGCCCCTGCATCGACGGCACTAGGCCCTCAAAGGGTCCAAAATTTTATACCAGCACCCTTCCGTATATTATACATTGCGCCGGCTAGTCACTTGGTTCGTAACGTGAACGTGAGTAGCACACAAGGGCCAAAATGTGCCGATCAGCACACAATTTGTTTCTCTTGTTTCTGAGCTTGCCGCGCAAGTTCCAGAGGATAGGTTATCCTTTTGCGCAGTCCATGGGTTAGTAGGAAGAGATTAATCCACAAATTATCATCCATCCCCGCCCAAAACGCGCACCTTCGAGGCTTCGAGGTACGCGACGCGTCTCCGATCACTGCCATCATATTCACGCGCTGACATTGCATCAGCCACGTCTTTCTTCTGTCTACCATGCCCCGCAAAAAACCAATTCAGCCAGCTCGCCGGCAATATTCGAAGGATCTCAAAATGAGGGTGATCCATCAAGCCTTCACGTTGGGTAAAACATCCACCGAAATTGCGATTGATCTGGACATGCCTGTACGTGTGGTGCAACGCGTGAAGAGAACCTGGGCAGAGCTCGGCGAGGTTTGCCGGGACCGCAGGCACAAAGGCCGTGCTCCAATGCTTTCTACTGCTAATACCAAGGTATCTAATTCATTTTACTACCAATTCTGCCCAAATAATGTGTCGTAGTTTATGCTGGCACTCATCGAGCACACGCCAGATATTTACTTGGATGAGATGCAAGAGCAGCTCTATGTGCAGCATGACGTCGATGTCTCTCTCGCGACGCTCTGCCGGACCCTCCATCGACTTGGAATCGGCTCCAAAAAGGTGTGCTATTCATGCCCTTTCTCTGACTCCCCGAGACCTCAATTGCCTCTTTAGCTATCGCGCCGGGCCGCCGAGCGCTGCGCACATGCTCGCCGGGAATTTATCATGGAGATCGGCAATGAACCTGCTGAGCGCATTGTCTGCGCAGATGAATCGGCAGTCAACATTCTTACTTCGTACCGTCGAAATGGGTGGGCTCTGACCGGGCTTCGTGCGCACAAACGTTGTTGTTTTGTGCGCGGTACAAGGTAAATTCTTCGCTCTCGCAAAAAAGAAACTACTGACATAATGATCGTGCAGATACTCCCTTCTGCCCGCACTTATGACAGAGGGCATCATATATAGCCATATCAAAGCGGGCGGCTACAACGGAGACCAGTTCTTGCTGTGGCTCGAAGGTCTCTTAGCTGTGATGAATCCGTACCCCGCAAAACACAGTGTGCTCGTCCTTGATAACTGCCGTATCCATCACGTTGACGGCGTACAGGAAATGTGTGATGCTGCGTGAGTCTCTATCTATTCTTTCTTGTATTACAGGTCATATTGAGATCACACAGACACATCAAACTTGTCTACCTTCCTCCGTATTCACCGGATCTCAATCCAATCGAGGAAGCCTTTTCTTTTGTCAAGGCATATATTCAGCGTCATGGTCAAACATTCCGGGATGTTGTGGAGCTCGGGGATGAAGGAGCACCAGTGTTGTTTTTGTATGGTGTTTTGGAGAAGGTTACTGCGGCAGCATCGAGGGGATGGTTCACGAACTCGGGGTACTAATTAGGTTTTTTATTGTATCAGAATTGGATGAAATTTGAATCAGAAACTGGGTATATTGATTCGGAATAATGAACGAGAGGTAAATGAGTGTGGATAGAGTAAAGACAGGAGGGTGTAAGAGCCGAGTAAAGACAGTGACAGTATAAGTATCGGGAAGTTAGAGCGCAGACGCCACTCGCGCGCGATCAACACGCTTCATTTCAGCCTTCACCTGGTCCATAATATATGTGGCATTCCCGAGGCTGATTTTAGCGACTTTGACCAACTCTTGAGCAGTGTTGAGCTTTGCGATCTCGTCGATGTTGTAGAAGTCGAGTTCATCAAAGACGGTGACATAATCAAGCAGTCGGCGTCGGGACTGGTATCCATCGAGCTCGTGGAGGAAATCAGTGATCTCCGGGTATGGACTCACTGCACCCATGTCAGGTGGATCGCTCGAGGGGAATGCGGGACTAGTTCGCAAACGGGATGCCTGTGCGATAGATGGAGCTGGCGTCGGTGTGATCGGAGTCATGGGGTTTCCCTGGAAAGGGTTCAGCATTGTACCGGGCATGGCCCAAGGAATCATCCCATAGGGATTCATCGGATTCATCGCCATGTATGGCGGGAACGATGGGAATGGGGGCTCCGCCATTGCGGCAGGATTAGATTTCGAATTTTTGAAGAACATTCCGAACAATTCATCGTTCGGAGGTGTTGCAAGAGTGACATTGTGTGTTCCGACAGCCTGTGAAAGCAAATATCATCAGGAAAACAATACACGAAAGAGATACGAGATCCATACCAGTGCATGCGCCCAGGCTCGGGCCTGAATATTACTCAATTTGTGATGAGTACCCGCAACAGTGATCTTGCACATTTTACCGGGTCCGCAGAGTTGACAGTTACCGAGTTTCGTCTCGAGTTGCTCAAGGGACTTCTTCTCCTTCTCCATGATACCCAAGCCGTCGTCGAAGTCGTCGTCGTCTCCAGAACCTTTGTGCTCGAGATCCAAAATCTGGATCTTTGATTTACCCTTCTGCTTGGGCCCTATGGCCTTGATTCCGAGTTTGGCCCGAAGGGAGGCGAGATACTGGGAGCATGAGATCCACAGAAAACAACAGAGATACGTCGCGGGTCTCACCTGCTCTGTCACGGAGATGTGGACCTTTATGTCCTTTTTTGCCCCTGCTGCGACAACATCGTCGAGAAGGCCGTCCCAATCAGCATCGGAGGTGAGACCAATACACCCTGCTTTCGCTGTTGCATTACTGAGTTTATAGACGAGTTTCGGCTTCACGCCGACATTTCTACACCCAATGGTCTCGTAGATAACATGGAGGGCATCATCGAATGTGGTAGCATGTGTCAGAACCTGACGCTGATCGCCCTCAAGCTCTGCGCGTGGGATAAGAAGGACCAGCTTTGAGTTTGTGTTTAGGACGGGCAGGCGGAAGAAAAACCATCACGCACTGCGCTCTGAGGGAGCTATGGTCTTTGGTTTCCCGGTAGTCTTCTTCGGCTTTCTTTTGGGCTGCTCCTCAGGTTCGGAGTCACTAGAAGTGTCGGCCGTCATTTGTGCCTTCTTGCTCTTCTTTTTTGGCGGAAGCTCAATGTCGGAGTCGCTGTCATTCGAAGGACGGCCAGCACCTTTGGTGGGACGAGATGGAGGTGGGGTAATTGGGTCGGAGTCGATCATAGCGTCGTCCTCGGGAGTGTAGAGATCGCCGTCCGGCGGCGTCGCAGGATTATTGAAGTCGACATCCGGCGACAGCAAGTCAGCCTCACTGGAGGCAGAAACAGAGGGCTGGGAGGCGAGTGCTGCAGCGGCTTTTTTTCTTGCAGACAGAGCCCTAGTGCCTCTGGTCATTGTAGAGCTGGAGTGTGGTGAGGATGCAAAACGGAAGGCGAAAAGTCTATGCGATGTCAGCGCGTGAATATGATGGCAGTGATCGGAGACGCGTCGCGTACCTCGAAGCCTCGAAGGTGCGCGTTTTGGGCGGGGATGGATGATAATTTGTGGATTAATCTCTTCCTACTAACCCATGGACTGCGCAAAAGGATAACCTATCCTCTGGAACTTGCGCGGCAAGCTCAGAAACAAGAGAAACAAATTGTGTGCTGATCGGCACATTTTGGCCCTTGTGTGCTACTCACGTTCACGTTACGAACCAAGTGACTAGCCGGCGCAATGTATAATATACGGAAGGGTGCTGGTATAAAATTTTGGACCCTTTGAGGGCCTAGTGCCGTCGATGCAGGGGCATTAGGTGAAATCGGGCTGCATTTCTACACAACACATCGAGGAGGCATTATAGAAATTCTGAGGAGGCTAAGCACTGCGTAATTCGATTCCGAATCGATCGGGCCTACTCTCGAGGGATTCGGACAAGAATTGTGGCCGCTGGAGGGGCATTGGTCGCGGGGATCAAAAAGTGACCAAAAAGGAAAAAAAATGCATCCGCGCCTTATGTTCCGCAAATAGCAGTAAATTAAGTCCTGCCTGTTATGGAGAATACGGAGCACGTACCCGGTCATAGACGTCGTAGCCCTTGATTTCCAGGTGAGACCTGTCTTCAATTTGCATCGCCACCACGCAACGCATCAAATCCCTGATGCGGGCGCTGAGCATCGGTCCGCGCACGTCCCTGTCATCCTCTGCCTCATTCACCATTTCTTTCTGATTATTAAGTCAGCACCAAGCATATTGCAACAAATATTAATCACCATTTCAGTTAGGGCAGACATGTTAATCATCACCGTGTTGTTATGCGCCCAGGCTCTTTCAGTGAGTATTACCTGCATGCATTGTGAGTAAGAGCCGACACACAGCCAAGACGACACTCACCCTAGGCTTACGTCTGTGGTCGATGTCCAAAAAATCCACAAGAGATTTTCCCTGGCCTCTGAACACGTTGCCCAAAATCTCGGCTTTAGGCGAACCAAGTACAAGGATCTGGAAGATTTTATTAGTTACATTCAACCAGTTCTATGGGATTTAACTCACCTTCTCAGTCTCATTCAGCCTGACGACGCTCTTCAGGACTCCGATCAGGATAGCCTGGAACGGAGCGTCGTTGTAGAGTAAACAAGTGGGGTGCAACGAATATTCCCTGTTGCTACGGTCAGTGCGACTCTATGGGCCGAGTTTGAACTCCTTCCCATACACGAGATCACCGATGTGGATAGAGGACATGAACATCAGGTGAAAGCGTGTGATTGAGCATAGGAAAGGTTCGACGAAAAGCAGGCTATTTATTAGTGTTACACATGAGACGAGCCCCATACTTGCCCTTAATCATGGCCTGATCTGCCGTGGGTTTCTGAGGGTAAATGATTATGTGCCCGTGGACTGCGCACTGAGTTATTGGTAAACTCATATCGGAATCGTCACCCCGAAGTTGTACAATCCAGTACTTGGCACGACACAGTGATACCATGGCCTCTTCAACGATGGTCAAATCCTTGAGTTCGGGCGGCACCAGGCCTAGGTAGTTGTGGCTAGCCATGGAAAGGGCAGGCACCTTGTTAGCTTTGAGGTCTGAATGACATCTGTGACACACGGCAATAACGGGTTCGGCAGTGTCAAGGTCAGACTCCAACGAAACGGGTTCTATAAGCAAACTTGGATACGGAGTATTTTCCATAGGCATGGGCAGGGGGTCCAGATACTGAGGGTCAAGCCAGGGTTCAACGCACATTTGCTGCTCGTGGTCAGAGTCGACTTCCATGTCCGAATCGTTGCTGGAAACGTGATCTGCTCGAGTCAGTAAGTCCAGGTCAAATTCTTCTAACCCAATAGATCGCTTGTCAATTACAGGACAGAGTTCGTTGCAACTGCCACAAGCAAAGGTGGCTAGATTGGCCACATAAATTTCTAGGTTGAAATCATGTATTAGTCGCCATTTAAGATGGTCTGGTACCACTTGAGGCCAGTCAGCACGAAGACACTTCAATTCATGACAATGCACCTTGCGGGCAGTTCCAGTCACACTAAGTACGTCCTCCGCACATTTTCCATGCTCAAGTCGATCCAGAAATGAATACAGGTGGCTACGCAGCTTTTGAGCCTGGCATTTTCGGGATATTTGATATTGTGCATGTCCAACAGATGTCTTAGAGGTCGCGAAGATAGAACGGGTGCTACCTGGTGCATAATGTAAGCTTGCAAACGAGTGGAAGTGTCGTCTGTTGAACCCTGGTCAGACTGCGATACAGATTGAGACGTTATGGAAGAACATGCGAGAGAAGGTGCTGCAGCTTTGCGTGGAGTACAAGACCCCATGGCAATGTGGGTTGCAATGAGAGTACACAGGTGTTCGCGATTCATATTGTCGGTTACGGATAGACCATGTGCTAAAGCCACAGTCTCAGAAAGCAAGGTGCCTTTTGGTAGAGAATCTAATTCAGAAAAGATAAGTCTAGCGGGGTATGTTTTGACATGTTGAGATACAAGAGTGCTATGGCGGGAATTGAGATGTTGGTTAAGATTTAAGCAGCTGAGGTTGTTCAGTCCCAACGATTTGGCAACTAATGTGACATGTGCGTCCGGGAAGCGCTCGACAACAGTGTACTAATAAGACTGAATAACATGGACTGCTGCGAGTAAAAAGCATCGTGAGTCAGGGTACATTGACACTTGTGCAATGTGGGGGAGGGACTTTCACATATACCTGTACAGGTTCCAGCAATTAAATGAGATACCATGGCGCCTCGAATTGTTAAATTAGGGGGGATAGCAATATAGTGAGATTCAAGCTATTTCAATAGTATAGATGGGTCCATTTTAAATACATTATAAAGCCGATCAGGAGACAGTGGTAATCGGTCGACGATCTCATCAGATGGTGTAGCGCCCGCAGGTACGTCAGGTGTAGGCCAGATCTTAGATCATTCAGAGGGCTGGTAAGGAACAAAAGAGCGGCTAGCATGTAGATTTTTTTAAATGAGAAACGGAATTAGGGTGGGCATTGGGTGCAGCACAAAGGGGAGAGGTGACAGGAGGGAGAGTGGCTCGCTCATTATGAGGGAGAGAGGGGATCCAGCGAGAATGAGGCTCAAAAGACAGACAACTGGGTAAGGGTTCAGAGTTATATTCAGAGTTGAATTCAGAATTATATAGGTCATGTCCACAGGCATTGGCCCGTGAACGTGGGACTGAGAGTTTATATGAGCGAGGATACTTCAAAGTTGAAGGGAAATTCTTACCATGACCAGCTGCAGATCCGGAGGCCATAAACGCTGAAACGACATAAATCAGTGACATAGTGGCATCACCAATACCCAATATGTACCTCCTGATACAGGGAGCTGAGCATGCCCAGCGGAAGACCCATCTGGGACAGAAACAGATGAATGCGGCCGACATCGGTCTCAAAATCAGTACAGTTGACGAATAGGAGAATACGAAACAAACTCACTAGACGAGAGAGGGTGGGTGGGATCCAAGACAAAACGCCACGCATCGAAGGTGCTGTCGAGGCGGTACCCCAAACTGAGCAAAGAGTCGCGGAGAAAAGCAGCCCAGTCTAGCACGAGGATGACGTCAAATGTAGCGTGCTCAGCCATTTGGAAAGCCAGAGGAAAAGATTTTGCGTGATGGCCGCCGACTAGAGTGGTGACCAACAGGGAGGTAGTGCGAGCATTACTGGGCCAGAGGTTCCGAAAGCAGGCAGACAGTACAGATCGGGGGGAAGGGCTGAACGATGCAATCAGCACTTGCAAACCGTCCAACAGCACGGGCATGATGAATGGGAGAGGGAGTGGATTGGGATGGAGAGGGAGGAGGAGGAGGATATATTATACCAGGCTGCAAATCGGGCGGAGTCAGAAGGAAGAACGCCGCAAGCGAATGTCAACGCACCGTACACCAGGAAAGATTAGGGTTGGACCGGCCAAGGAGATTTTAGTCGTATTGCAGTGGCATTCGAGAGGAATAATCCGAGAATTAGTCTCCCCTGAGCCAAGCCTGAGCATTCATGCTAACCGGAAACCATCTCCGAATACTTGGCGAATACTTAGCGAACCCGTGCCGCGGAATGCCCTAGAGATATTGATGAGACAAACTACGATGAGTATTCTTCTCGAATGGGAGGCCGACTCACAGGAGTGGCATTGCGGCTTCGAAGTCGCGAGCGCGTTGTGGTCGAAAGCAAAGAGCGGAACTGCGGACCACCAACATGATAGTTGTCGGCTAACTATTGACAGCTGAGGCTATGCCTCGGCTAGCTCACGGCTAGCTCAGGGCTTTCTGGGCTGTGGGGACCTCACGGCCATTTTGGGCTAGTGTCCCTTCGGCCAGTTTCGGCTAGCCCGCGACTAGATGCCGATTTTCAGGGGCGGACCCCCAGGGCTGTTGGCACTTCGGCTGGCCAAACGGGGCGACTAACTGCGGCGATGGCGTTCCTGGGTTAGTTTGCTGCTGAATGCAGTGACTAGGATTTCCCACATACGTCACCTCTCATTGACATATTTAGGGTGTTTCAGACATTCCGATTTGAGGCCCAACTTGGGTCCCAACTTCGGCCCCAACTTCGTTCGAAGTTAGAGCTTGAAATAGTTCGGGAACGACGTTGGATGTCAAATCGGGCACCGGACCACGATTTGACATCCAACCTGGACCCTAACTTCAAGTTCCAACTTCCCCGATCGCATTTGGGGCAGCCGTTCTGGATCCCGGGACAAAAACATTCGAAGTTGGATCCCGAGTTGGAGACGAAGTTGAGGCCCAAGTTGGGATGAAATTGGAGATGTCTGAAACACCCTATTGTCAGGCAACTTAGTCGAGTCGATGGTCATAGGACCTTGGCAACCTCCCCCCCCCCGCGATGGTATAAAAGGGATGATCATCGTAACATCGTTCTCCGCTCACCTCAACCTCCCCACCACCATGTATTATGTCGTGGATCCCGCACAGTTCGCTTCGCTATGTGCTCTTATGTCGAACACTCTCTCCATAGCCTGTGTGAGCCGCACCGTACCAGCGGATTTCGAGGAATTGATCTTCATATGAACCAGACTACGCTTGTGCTGTATGGTGGATAATTTTCCTTACCCCACAGTCACCTGCGATGATGCCGGAAAAAACAGGCCTTTACATCGTCCTCTTCATCTTGGCAATTCGTGCGATCACGCAGCGAAACCCACCCAGACGCCGAACCCTCCTCGCCGTCACCTCAGTTATGTTCTTCCTGGGGACATGTGAAGCTGTGGCCACAGTTGCATTGATAGGCATCACCATGAGGTTATTTAAAGAGGTTGTTCAGGAATCTAGCGACCCCCTGCATCTCCTCAGGGTACTCAATGTTCTTCGACTGACGGAGATTGTACGGGCGACGTTGAACATGTCAGTGAAGGGATCCTCATTATCTCTGTCACCTTTTCACCTGATAAGAAAACATTCAGTGTCGTGACGGACTTACTTTATGTATTGCACCTCCTACCATTCATGATTTTCACTCTCAATTAACGAGTGTTCCCAGCTATACCGCTGTTATATTATCTGGGATTCAAGAAAGAAGGTTCTCATCCTTCCTGCATTATGCATCTTAACAACTGTCGGTCAGTGGGACCTATTCCACCCGCTCCTCAGGAAATGAATGTACTGGGCAGTCCTTATGGTTGTTGCGTGCCTGCAGTTGTATGAAGGGACGTACCTGATCAAATTCGAGGCTTTGTTGCTGTTTTCCGAGATTCAAAGCCGCTGGCTAGGCGTCCAATATCCACCGCGTGCGTTCCAGGCCCGTGGAATCGCATCCACCGGGACTCCCTCGAACACCCGTATCCTGAACCATTCTTTCTCCCTCACTTGCTCAAATCAACAATCTCATCAAGTGCTTTTTTATCTCCAGAAGATGCCTGAACGCTTGGTGTCACCCGGAAATTCCCCGGAGAATGTGCGCATTTTGAATGATATTTTTGCCTCCAGAGGGGCTTTCATTGCAAATTCAGCTCAGAAATGAACAAGACTGGGGTTTCATCGGCCAAAATATCCGTGTTCATCTTCGTTAAACACACAAGATGGTAAAGAAATTTGGCTCACTCCTGGTCTAAATATTTTGTCCATAATACCCTCCTCATTAGACACGCCGGAGCTTCGCCCTAAGACCCACGTTAGATATTTCAGAGCCCACATGACTTTTCACGGTCGTGAAATGTAATGCCATCCTCGCAGTGAAGCTAACCACTGACAACCCCTATTGGAACAATTTCGTCCAGTTAAATACCTGCGGTTTACCGTTACTTGTTGGCTCACATCCGGAGTCTCACAATTCTCATCAATTATTTTCCGCGTTTTTATCTCCCGGGAATTCCCTGGGGAATTTACCGTTCAAGCGCCCACACTCGGAAATCTCTGGCCTGAGGCTAGAGTCTAGCAGATCCAGAGGCAGCAAGCATTCAATTTTGACTGAGAATCGGCTTACCTCCAACGGATTGCTCCACAGCGGTATATACGATGAACAACCAGTATCTGCGGTAAATGACGGCAACCCATGAGTATCTTGTGGGACGATGAGGCTTGTCCAAAATGTCAAATTCTGTGAATTCTAAATCAAACTGACGAGGTCACCTGGATTTAAGTGGAGGGAAATCCAATTAGCCCAGTATACAGAAAGTTCTCTGACATCCCAAAGTCAGCGTGGGAGAAAAACACACGATGGCATACCTGAGGTACCTACAGATAGTGTAAGCTGAACCGAATCGACGCGGAACGAGTGTTCTTACGGACCTTGTTGGATGCGGTGTTGTGACCAGCGGTGCGCGCTCAGTAGGGAACCCATACTGGTAACAAATAAAGGTAGGTCCCTCAAATATATTGTTGTACACCCCGGCTAATGCGTCATGGAAACCATGGTTCAAAGGGCAAAGAGGTGCGATTTGAGCCTCGATGTGGCCATTAGTGCCTGATCTCGCTTACCGCCACTTCACAACATTGTCTGCATGTCTGCACGTGCCTTGGGGAGGTGTCTGCACGGGAAAGTGTCTGTATGTGTCTGAATGTCTGGAGGGAAAAAATGTCTGCATGTGCCTTTGGAGACATTTTTCTGCAATATCTGCATGTCTGCACGGGAAAATGTCTGCATGGGCGGCAGTTGGCGTGGGAGAATGTGCGAACGAAATATCGACTGAATTTGAATGAGACCTACGCTTAAACCAAAAGAATGGTGGGCTGGCTTGATTGGGTCAATAAAGGCAAGGTTACGATGATCCTTGTAGGAGCTGGTGCGATTGTCCGGCGCCATAATGAACAGAGAAAAAAATGCACCTAAGTAAAAAAACGTAGAGTAAAATGTAATGGCCGGTGCACACTGACATAGCTTGAGACATAGTACAGATATCTTCGGCCTCCCAGCTCGGACGATCAGAGAGAATAATTTGAACAATGCATCTAGTTCCACATGATCATGACCGGTATGATCTCGGCCTAAGCAACAATACATGGATCCGGCTCGTTAGTTGAATCCCGGACCGATACTCAATGAAGATAATCCACTGGAAGACATACGGTAGCCGTAGTCTCGGCATTCTCAGGGAAGCGTATCCACGGGTACCTAGAACTGGATGTTCCTGGGTGTGTTTCCGTTCAGGGTTTGAAGCTCGAACAAATTGCAGTCAGTATGGCGAGAGAGCTTGAATAGAAATCGAATGAGAGGATACTTGTGCTAGTCAGGGGGAATTTTAATTTACAACATTGGTCAGTCAGATCGAGCTCAAGCTGAATGAACAAATGGATGCGCCTAATCTATGGAGGTTCAGACCCTTGATTCCTCTGCCACCATTGAATTAATTGAATGAACACACCCGAATGCATAAAACTGCAGACCATTTTTACAACGATACCTAACTCTGATTCGCACGGTTGAGGGTGAAGGATTCTAAACTGCATTAGAGTCAGTATTCTGAAGCTAGATGGAGAGAAGATCAGAGGCAGAGTCAGTCAACTTGAAAGCAGGCATGCACTTGAAATATGGAGGGGTGAACCGCTACCCTCAGATGCGCGCGTACGGCAGTGCAACCAGAAGCGGAAGCCGGAACCCACGGACGGCGGATGGTGCACGGCGGATGGTGCACGGCAAAAATAAAACTGAAATGACTGCGTACTTGGGGAGGGAATTTGAGGACGAAAAGGAAGTGAAGAGATAAATTCACAGAGTTGTACCGACGAGAAACATTTGCAGGGCAGTGGTCGCCGATTTTGAATCGCACGGGCTTATCTTGCAACATGCCCAGTGCACAGGTCCAGCAGGAGATAGTAACAGGCTTTTAAAAAAATTATGTGCTCGGCCACTGATTCCATACGCGTCGATTAACAGTGTACCCGCACAGGCTCGAAACAAGCATGGAAGTACATGTAGGAAAGATCAAAATGGAAGTCGGGACTGGAATGTTGAGATTTCCAGGTTAAATTTGTGACCCGTCCCCGCCGCGAGGTCTGTGGCACTGATTTTCTTGACTGGAGATCCCTCTCAGGGAGGGCATCATTCAACGTGGGCTTTGAGGCCAGTGCTTCGCATGGCAGTACGAGTCCGTTCCTTTTATTCTTATTCTTTTTTTCAGATACAATTAATCATTGAATCTGTATTGAATATAGGCGGGAATAATATTAATTGGGTATTTGCATCTGTGGCTCTTTTGATCATTCGAATCTGATTCGATCACTACCGTAACCGCCTCGATTCACTCCGAATTCGAATAACAGGACCCGCAAATCAAGGATAACTTAAAGGGAACCTCAGGGCTCATTTCAGACTCTTATTAATCAACTACTTCAAGGCATATATCACAGCACATAGTCGCTCCTGAAATCTTCGATGCAAAGTCAGTGAACACTGACCTCAGAAAATTTACCGTTGCGAACACAAGCTCTTCCAGTGTTTATTCCATCATGATACCACATGATTCCATCCGCATCGACAATTACACTGGTGAAGTGGCCTCCGGGTTGTGACTCGGTGGCCATGTGGTAAATCATTCCCCGTAGCTTCATCGTGAAAACGACGTCGTTACATCGGAAGGTTATCTCTTCTTCGAGTGCAAGAGTCTGAAAGTTAACACACATAACTATGACCGATGGCACTTCGTGGATTGTGGTGAGTCTTCGCAACCGTGTAGTCGTCCCATTGATTCTACACTGTGGGCATGCTGTCGTTCGATGGTCAAACTGATGCTGAAACCACTGTGTCAGGGTTAGTCTATTGGGGTACTGCCGCCGTAGGCTATTCGTGTTATATACATCAATATACTGGCCGAAAGTATGAACTGATCCCGGTTCTCTGTGTCCGCACGATTCGCAGGATGTTACGGCAGATCCGTACGTGCGTTTGTCGGTCATTCCCAAGAATAAAGTGTCCAGATTTATGCCTCTGGGTCCAAGGGGGAAAGCTGTGCTGTCTTTCAAACGCAGTAAAGTACGCACTGCATCGCGGGCCTGCTCGGGCATGTTTCTATTCCAATTTATGTTAGCTGATCATGTTCCAAAGAGCGGACTCTGGGCTGTGAGTCTTTGGGTCCACAAGTCCGGATTATCGATCCACACAGAGGCCAACGGGGTTAACAACGCATCATATGCGCAACTCCAGTTTGTGCTATCCCATATTAAACCCACGGGAGCAACAGATTGCACCGGCCGTTCGAACGAACTTGAGAATTGAGCGGTGGCTTGTTTCTTGAGTGGAGGCACGTCTTCATGCTCTGTCTCTTTCCGTTTTTTCCGAGCCTTTGTTGCAGTTTTGGCTGCCGGCACTTTGATAGTAGGTTTCCATGTGCCATAGTGCGTCTCTGGTCGTCTGTCATCGGGCGTTGACCTAATTGCTGGGTGAAAATGTTCCGGATCTGCCGCATCGCCTTTCCACATTCGATATGATGTCAATAACTGCCTACGATAGATGCCTGTAACCTTCCGCGGCAAACGGTGTTCATGGCGATGCTTGGTGATCTCATCCAGTATCTCCAGTTCCCTGAATTCTTGTCTCAAATGGCCTGATATTCCGCTGGTGATTTTCTTAGGGTCAAATCCTTGGATAATGCAGGTCCCGTCCGCTGTGTAGCCCCTCGAAAGCGCGGTATAATAGTTGTGGTGATTCTTTGAGTGGTTGAGGTGAACGACATTCTCATCCCGTCCTTTCCCTTGTGATGTGTAATCCGTCATGGAGAAATTTGGTAAGACCATTACTTGCTCCCGCATTAAGGATAACAGTGAATCGTCGCGCAGCAGGCATGTAATGTGGTTTGATATTCTGCCTAGAGGCACCACGTTTACAGGTAAGTCTGGGATCTGAATATTCCACGGCGGCTTCACCAACTCCACAAACAAGGTGTCGAGGATCTTTTGACCGGACGGACCAATCGAGGAATCCCAGCCGACTACTAGTGCCTCTTGACCTTTGGTTATACAGAGCTCGGTCGCTTCATTCGACTTGATCATCACTGGCATTCCAACGCATAATTTCAGGCATCCAGGAATATGTTCTGCAACAGTAGACGGTGTCGCGCCCCACAAGGAGTGCTGTAATTTAGCACCTATTTGCTTAAAGCGAGCCTGTGAACACCCGGGCCATTTATATTTATCCACTGCTCTCGCACTTAGCTTGTCGATACTGTAGAACTCAACCAGATCCTGTCCTGTATCCCCCGCAAATCTACGAACACCCTCATCATTAATCAAGTCCTTGTGGATGTTCAATCCAGTGATCACAGAGACATTGCGATATTTTCTGGTGTCTAAATGAGGATGACCAGGTCTATCGCTCGCTACTCTAGTTCGCAGAAACTCAACGTCATTTGATGTACATGCTCCGAACCGCATGTTCTCCAGGGCAGTCCGTAATTTCGCATCAGCCTCGGTTTGACTTTTCTGTCTCATATTTTTTCGTAGCAGTACCACCGTTGTGAATTGATGCCATAAAATTCTCCCAAGTACTGCACTTTGGGATTGGTGAGTATCTCTGGTGTTCAAGGCCACAGAACCGTTAAACAGTGCGTGACCAGACACCGGTGGTAGCTGCGCAAAATCGCCCGCAAGGATGACAGAAAGACCTCCAAATTCGACATCATGAATATTCCGCGCTTTTGCTGTCTGGCTTGCCAATACGTGTAGGTCTTCACATGATACCATGGATAACTCATCAAGCAAGATGTACTCCACTCCCTGAAGTCGTTCATTTATGGCGGCTATTGTGGTTGCATCGTTCGGGATACCATCCAAATCATCGCGGTTTTTACTCTTCTTTTCCCGTGGAATTCTGAAAACTGAATGATATGTTGACCCATTTAAAAGTGCCGCCGTTGAGCCTGTTGGCCCAAGAACCAAAAATCGATATTCTTCGTTCCTCGCAACAAAAAATTGGATGATGGCGCTGAATACAGCCGATTTTCCAGATCCGCCCATCCCTCCCATGTACATTTTTAATGGAGTCGGCTGCGGGGCAGAGGCATGATCTGCAACAATTCGGAACGCTCGCTCCTGTTCTTCATTAAACTCAAGTCCCGGTCGTTTACACAGATCATTTATCAGGCGATTGTTGTCCTGTTTGGTTAACTTCGGTGTCAGATTGAAATAGTTATGCGGCACCATGTCAACTTTATTAGCGGTATATCCTAGTCTGGGATCTGCGATGGGCGGAGGCATGTCTAAAAGTTTATTTGCGGTGTATAATTTTCGTTCAGACTTGAGGATCTCAGCCCAAGTGCGTCGGGCCTTGTAAGGAGCATTGAAAATTTGAGTATCAATGTCCAGCAGACCATCTCTGGGCATGTCAAGCCATCTAGCCGCCTGTAAGACATCTCTGATCAACTCCCGCGACCTGTTTAAAGCTTCAGTCTTGCGTCCAACTGTGATATCATCGTCGCAACCCATTTCTTCATCTCCGAATTCTCCAGCTTCGACGTCATTCACAAATTCATCGTGCTTCCCCAGCATGGACTTAGAGGTAAATTCACCTTGTGCTGCCATCTTTTTCCTCATGGTTGCATAATGGTCATCGCGGGCATCATTGCATTCATAACGAATGTTGAAGTTGCGGATTAATTCCTGTTGTCTGTCGGTGAATTTGTGCTCAGTGAATATCTGATCCCAGCTCGAATCCAAGTCCTTTAGATCAGCTGGTGATCGCCAAGGTTTGAACAAAGTCATTACTGTCATACAATAATACTCTCGATCATTGAAAGGTTGTGGAATTGCTCCACCGATGAAATTTGGAATGATTTGATGCAGCTTCCGGAAGTCGCAATGCACAGTATGTGTCTTGAATGCAGCCTCGTGTGCTGGCAAGAAAGGATGTCTTCTTATGGGATGTGCCTTCGCCTTCTTTTTGTGTTTTTCTACAATTATTTCATCGGCGTCATCAGAATCCCAATCATGCTCATCGTCCGAGAAGAACTCCTCTTGATCAACTGAAGCCATATCTTTGACAATAAAATAATCTAAGTCGCTGTCATTGTCGTCCTGGTCAAATTCTTCATCAAAGTCCTCCGATTCAGACTGTTCACTCTCCGGTATATCTTCTCCCAGCCTGCCCGCGAATTCTTGACTATTTTCCAACTGTTCCTCAAACTCCTGACATTCTTTGCGGGTTCGGGCCTTCTTTTAAGAGCATTGCACCCATTCGTACAGGTTCACGTGTTCGTAAATTGGTGGTCTGAACCTGTAGTCATCAACTATGGAGGAAGCAATGTACGATCCGTCCTGATTTCTGATGGTCAGGAAATCATCTGCGATATCTTCCTCTTCGTCTGTGGTTTCATTGTTTTTGATCCAGTATCGTTTAACAAATGTTACGTAGGACCTCCACGCAAAATTGACATAGGCATGGCTGCAGTAATGGTCCGGATTACCCAGAATATACATCGCTGCCATAGGGCTACCAATTTCCATCTTAGTTGACATAGAGTTGATCATTTGCCTCATTAGTGTTCTCGCAGTTTCTGTCCCATCGGCACCTGTAGACAAGACTTCAGAGTTCCTCTCAAAAACATCGAAAACGGACGCAAAAGCTTGGTAAGTTTTGAGGCCCAGTTTTGAGACGTAATCTGAGACATACTACACAACCGCCTTGACGGCCGTTCCAGACAATAAACTGGTAACATCTGTGTTGGAACGGGAAAAATAGGTAAGGACTCTAGAAAAGGTATTCAAGTGAGGCTCTCGTTTCTTAATATTGATATGGCCTTGTTCGTCAACATGAGTCGTGGAAAAAAGTTCTCGAGGAAAGCGAGCCTTGCAGATGCCTTTTTTGTTGGAATGGCAAGCCGCCACGTTTACGCTGCGCTGGCGCAGACGTGTTCAGTGATGCGTGCACAGCCATGCACAGCCTTGGGTTGAAGTTGAAACGTTCAGCTGGTCTGAAACGCTACGATGTCCTATTGTTTCTTGGGTGCATTGTTCCATGTACATTGTCCTATTCCCATTGTTCCTAGGGTATAAAAGGGCTCTGTATCTTCGTGTATAAAATCATATTATTTATTCTTCCCTTCCACTGTTCGATCCGAACAATATTTCTACATTTTTTGGACAGACAACCACGACGTTCATGGTAAGTCCGCTTTCTAGCTTTGGTTCCTTTCAATCCTCGCCAGTCTCTCTTGGCAGAATCATCCTCCTTATCTTGAATGGATTCCCCTCACTTGTGTAAATTCGACCGTAACAACAGGTCATCTACTTCAAGTTCATATCGCCTCCACCAGGCCGCAAGCCTTTGGCAATCGTCACAACTAATCTCCGGTAAGTCGTGGAACTTACACAGAGGCGGAGGTACAGATGGCAAGGTCTGAGTTGGGACTTGATACATGGGGCCAGATTGCAAGTCCTCCTCCTCGGGTGTGGTATCCGGGTCCGCATTCACCCGTTCCTTCACATCAGCCAACGACCCGTGTAGAAAATCACCCTGGTGAGCAGATTCCAGATAATTAATCAATTTTTGCTGGAACACGGAATCCCCTCCCATTATTCGGTCGCGGATTTCCTGTGGTGTGGCCGCATTTTTGACCCAAATCAAGGTATGTCCATGAAGTGTTAATCGACCCTGTTGCTCAACAGTCATGTAATAACCCGCAGTATGGCCGTACAGTCCCGGACGTTCCGATTCCCAGCACAGGACTTCCTTCAGGAAAACTTCGACCATATAGTGGAAAAAACGTGCCGCAGCAACAGGATTTTTTGACATCAACAGGTTGCGCTCTTTAGAAGTCCCGAGCTCCGGACGATATATTGTATCAGTTTGGGCATAATATAGCGCCAAGGGGTGATTAATATCAGCCCACTAAACCGTAACAAACCAGGTGGGTGCTGCGAGAAAGGCAGTTGTGGACCATATCTCGTTCCTCTGATGTTTTTTCGACGTAGCAGATCCCATTACATGGGCACCTACACCATCCAGATCGCTGAGCAGCGCAAAACACTGCTTCTCTGCATCGGTAACTGGTTTAACATGTTCCCCCGACGCCATTCGGTCTGCAATATTAGCGGCAACCTCAGGGTTCATAGCTAGAAGTCTACGCGCAATATCTGGGAATTTTGAACGTTTGACAATGATTTGGCTGCCTTTGGCCGAGCCTTTCAATTGTTCGTGATTAAACGCCACCATCGGAAAATACATGTCAGTCTGAAAACGTTTGTCGTGATATAATAGAAGATTACACTTCCGGGTCATGTCTGAAAGCTTGAATTTATGAGCAGCGTGTCCAATTCCGCCTTTCCCGTACGGAAACAGCCACGGAAACATTCCGGGATACGCTTTGGGATTTTGGTACATCGATTCTGGGACGTCGTTTCTTCCGATTGCCAGCATGTCTCCTTTGTGTGTTAAATGTTGCAACGCAACGGCCTTAATTGCTGACGTAGATGCAGTTGAATACTCGGCGCCAGTCAAGCCATGGACAGCAAAGGTGCATTCACCGTCTGTTGTGCCATGCTCATGATTCTTGTCGAAGACACTTCGAGCTTCAGCAGGGATTGAGTCGTGGGCTTCCACGTCCGTGTGTTTGTAGTCGACAGCTACAGGAATATCTCGATAAGCATACGACATCAAATTCTCTTGGGATATTTCCAGCTCAGCGTAGTCTTCGTGGTTGAGTTTCAGCCATTCAAGAGCTTCCGCAACCTTTTGTCGTCTTACTAACATTGGGGTTCTATCGAAATCTTCCTGGGTAGGTGCAGATGACCCAGTAAATATGAAAGCCAGTACCTCGCTTATCTCATCTCTGCTTGGCGGTAACTTGAGATATACTTTCAGCGCTGGTTGCGCAAACATAATTGCATTTGCATGCATTCGAACCCTGCCAGAGTTCACTCTTATCACGCATCTATTGTGCCTGACTCTCGCAATCATGACGCCTTCAGCATATGTCAATCCTCGCAGTTGCGGAGGTACCGTTCCAACCCAATTGTAATTTGCCAATGCATTGCGGGGAATGTTTTTATTCAAGACGGGAACTTCGCAGTCAACACAAATGCTGGAACATCCGTCAGCCAAAATAGGGCTGGAAAGTTCTTCAATTGGATCAGAAGAGGAGAATCTCTCTTTTCGGGTAGCACCTTCACATTGTAAATGCTCAAGAGAGCCGTTGAATTGGCTGAGTGGTGTCAGTTCTGACCAAGGGGTTAGCCGACCACAAACAGCACATCCAGCTTCAACGAATTTTGACGGCTTTACAGCATTGGAGGAGTTTGTCAATATTCGGTGTGAAGTCGTGTCAGAATTGGGACGAGGAGGAAAGGCAACACCCCGTAGTTGGTTCAACTCTGATTTTCGTTGATACCTCAGTTTGGCTGCCAAAACGGCAGTCTCTTTCGAAACTTTGAGAGCAAGTGCTGCAGAAGTGCACTGATTCTTCAACTTGTGCTTCATGTACATTCGAGCATCAGCCTGACGCCTTTCTCTTTTCTTTCGTGGGGAGCCAGGAGACGGTCTGACTGGCGTCATTATAGACAAAATATCGGGACATCCACCACAGTTGTGAGCAGCTATGACCTGACGAGCATCGTGGACATTCAGTCTAGACGATAATGGCTCATTGTGTACTCTGGATATTGATCAGAGATGAGCTCGGTTCGGGTTAAGTGGTCAAGGAGGGCAGCAAGGGGAATTCGGGCAGCAATGCAATGTGTATTTTTGTCGAGTGAAGATCGGACATCTCCAGGAAGGCACTGATACTCGAAAAAATAGGTGCATGCACTCAAGGCGACTAGATTGTTGCTGTCAACGATTCGCTCTGAGACAATTGGCGAGGCAAATTGGAAACGAGGACCGCCTATCAGTTCTCGGGCACAGAAACCTGTCGGAGATGCAATTGAGTGGATGAGAGGAACATAGTTCGGGCAAATAATCTGCTTCAAGGCCGAGAAAAAAAAGAGGATGCCAGAAATACAAACTGGAGCTGCTGCGAAAAATAATATATAACGGTGAAAGGTCGTGTTCTGAAACCGGCCGTGAATGGCGAGCAAGATTAGCGTGTTGAAAATATATTGAGCATGTGCCCAGTATTTTACATGACCGCAAGCGGCTACCCAAACTGGGTGTTTAAGATTATCATTTAAATGACCGCAAAGGGCCTCCCGAATCGGGTGTTTATCTTGAGCAAAAGCTCTCCTCAGGGTCGAGGTGTTTAAATAGCCATAATCGGCAGCCGCAAGCGACCAGTAATAGCCAAAGCTGGGCGGTCTCGTGTGAAACCAGACACCAACAAAGGCAGCCGCATTCAGCGACCAGATGCCCGCGAAGATAGCAGCCGCTTGGAGCGACCACATCCCCTCACGGGCAGCCGCATAAAGCGACCAGATGCCGGTTAGGGCAGCTGCAAGCAGCATGGTCCGAAGGGACCTACGGGGTACAAAGAACCCCGCAGCTGATATAAAATCCTGAGAAACAGCATCAAATGAGGATAAAGCGGACGCACCGATGACCAGAACGGTGCAGAGGACACAAAGTATAGACTCCCGAGATAGATAAAGCATAGACTCCCGAGATAGAGAGCAGCATTGCAGTAGTTCTCGAGACATCGACAGGTTGCTTGGACAGCCAGCAGGGAGAGCTTGTAGCAGCAAGAGCAGCAGAGTCAAGGACAGCATCATGAGAGTCAGGATGAAGAGCGACGAGAAGGCGACGGCGTGGCAAACGACCACCATATGCCATCGATCAATATCAAGATCAATATCTGATGGTATAGATTGACCGTCGGCGGTCGGACTCCGGACGTCTGGATGTTCCGGTGGGGAGGCGTGTAACAGCCAACGCTGCACGTAACCAGCACGCAGCAGTAATTGTATGGCGGAACACGCCAGGGAGCACCTTCAATAGTGTGTAAGAATACTGGGGAAAAATCTTATTAATAAACGAAACCGAAGGAGAAATATCAGAGAAAGTCTTACGTTGAACTATAAGCATTTAACTGTAAATGACAGCTTCAGTGTGGCTTCAGTTGGCTTCAGGCAGAGTTGATATATGCGCTTCGTGCCATTAAATGATCCAACATACATTTTGTGCTTTCCCACCATCGCACTCTTGTGTATTCATCGGCGAGACATATCTTTTGTTGCGCGACACCTGGTGCGTGCATACAACGATGAATGCGTGCGTGTCAAATATGGACTCCATCCAGACAGAAACTGCGAACACCTCGGTCAGTTTAGCACTCTGGGGCCTCGGAGACGCCACCCATCAGTGTCTGCCTGAAACCACTAGCATTACACGTCGTCTGTCCTCGCCGTTCTCATTTCATTCTGGTATTTCCTCACAACTTAGCTCCCTTCCAATGCAAAAGTCTCTAGTATTTCATCCATTTCAAACACGCATAATATTGTTGGTCCCTCTTCACAAAATACCATCGCTTGATCGTGTAAGTCTTGCGCGACTGTCTGCTGTGAGGTCCGTTCTGTGCATGTTCTCGTGGCCGTTCATTTGTCTAGAACTAACCCATCTCAAACTCGACTGATTCTCTTGACGTATAGATCATTTCTGCACCGTGTCTGCACAACCTCCTCATTCAAAGGCTGAATCTCAACAGTCGCTGCCTTCGAGTCACCATTTCGTCCTCACCAGGGCCGGATCTCCATTTTATGAGATTGACGTATTCTTCGTCCTCTCACAGTACATATTCCAACCCCGTCTTTTTCCACCTGGCGATAATCTCTAGTAATCTTGCTGCATGCAACACATGAGATATATCCTGGACCAACCTGAGCCGATTTAATTTCCCCAGGAATTCCCTGGAACTATGAGAGCTTGATCGGCCAACGCACTCCATAAGCCCACCGTGAGCCTCTACAAGAAACTTCATATCTGACTCGTTGCAAAATATGAACTAACTTGGCTCTTGCCTAACCGACCGACCCCCCGTCGTGTATCAATGTGTGGGTACTCTTAGAAAAGAACTCCATCTTCTACAGTGAGAGCCCATGACACATGGGACCTGGGTGTACCACAACACGTATTTTCAGGCCGTCCTGCTGTGAATTCACACTGCCTTTCAGTCGATCAACAGTGTGAGCCCGGTTTCCCCCGTATCTGTGGTATTTTTCCCTCTCGCAGTGCGCTCATCCCGCATTTTAACGCACCCATTGGCCCATATTCCCTGCATGATGCCATGGTATACTTATTATTGCGTATGTTGGAACAAAATAGCGCAGGCACAGATGCCACACAGTCAGTCATTCAGCACCGCGATTGGATCAGTGATTCCACCGAGTTTCGAGGTATTTTCACTGGGGCACCGCAGCTGGGGGACGCTTTGCTACCATGCTCACCGGTGTTTTCTCTGCTATGGCATCATATAACACGGCTTCGTGTGGATTCCGAGGCGGAATACGTTCCGGAAACCTTGCCTAAACTACGCTGGTCTCGCTAGATCGAGAACCAAAAGAAAAAGCACATTGATCCAATATACAGGAACGAACATAACAAGTATAGGTACGCAGGGAAAGCGGTGATAACGACTCATTCAGGGCAACAAAATGTCAGTCCGCGGGGAATATCTCCTGCAGCTCGTTGACCATCCTCTCTACTAGCGCGGTGTAGAAGTCCATCGACTTGCGGAGTTCCGACAGTTGAATTTCGCACGGAAGCGCTGCTAAGAACTCGGGCGTCTGGAACACGTTTGCGAGCGTTTGTCTGAAGAAACAAGTGAGCAGCTGTACGGTGTCGAGAGACGATTAACGCTCGTTAGCCCGCCCATACCCACGAGTCGCTCACGAACGCGCTGCAGTCGAGCGCGCGCACACGCAGAGCTGTGTGCTCCGCGTCGCTCAGGTCGTAGTGGAAAAGCCGCGGGGATACTCCGCCCGCGGTCCTGTATAGCTGGGGAAAGTACTCTGACAGGCATAAGGTGACATCCGCCGTGCATGGTGGATCGCTCATCCAGAGATGGTATATGTCCTACCAGCAGTCAAAAAAGCGTCTAAATTACTAGCAAAAACGCACCAGCTGGCAGTACTGCAGAACAGTCTCGATATGGATGGTGCGCACAGTGGGGTCATTCCGGTTGTACTCGCGCAGACAGTCCGCCTCCTCATCCGTGAGCGTCACAGGTCTGTCGTCATTAGCCTGATAGTATTGGTGGATCTTCAGCGCCTCCTGCACCCTCTGGAGCGCAATTACGCGGTAGAACTCTATCGTCGTCGCAAAATCCAGCAAATCCGGAATGTCGCGCAGACGCCGTGCGTCCGGCCGTGCGAGCAGGCACCGAATCGCATAGAAAATGATGTCGAGCGGTGGAACGCGGCGTTTAAAGAGAGATTTCGGGTTGTTCATGATACTCGTTGCTATATACGCTGCGCCGGGTAAGAAGAGCAGGAAGGGAAGCGGACGAACAAACCCGAGATTCTGGTGGATTCTGGCATGATTTTGTGCTGGGCACAATTCAAAACCGGAGGCCTTGATGTACGCACGTAGCTCCTGCAGTGTGTTGTTCATCTGAAATCAAACTCGAAGGAATCCGAAGCAGGCCTTGCTACAGCACGTGCAGCATCGATGTAGGATGAAAGACCGTGAGACGTTGGCCTTGTTTGTTTGGCTGCATCTTGTAATACACTGCCACGGGTTTGATCGTTGAGTCTGCAGAGGATTTTTGAGACTAGAGGCATGACATTCACTCCGGCAAGTCAGGGAGAGATTTAATGTGTCGCGCATGCGTTGGCTTCGCGAGCATCAGTCGGAGACGCCCAACGGATACATCTTTGTATCCCACCGTCAAACCAGCAATGTCAACTCAAAGCAAACGGCATGAGGTAGACTGGTTACGCGTCTAAGCATGAAGGACGCTTACGCTGGTGGAATTTAATAGTATGGGCAGAATATGTCAGCGCAATGTGCAGCTCACGAGCACAAGTAAAACAAGAAAAAGATGAAGCAGCTGTGAAATGACATTCGGAAGGGGGGGGACGAGCCGCGAGGTATCCTATTTGACCGTCAGCAGACTGGGGGTGTTGCGTACACAACATCCGACTAACCTCTCTGTCCTCACGTACATGCAGGCTGATCGGGAGGAGTTCAGAGATAGTGAATAATTTACCTGCGATGCCCAGAGAGTCGGGCGAGACAAGACTGGGGATGGGCGCAGATCAGCCCAGCAAGAAAATCATCATCATGATTGCCGGTGATTAACTCGGATGCGGGCAGTCGAATCCGAGCTGTCATGGATGCTCCTGATTGGAGAGATACATTCAACAGGAAAGAAAAACGGCGGGAAGCTGCGAAATCTGAGGCAGAGATTCACACCCGGACTGCTAGAAGCTCAGCAGCGATCACAGAGGAGGGAAATTGGCGTAAGTATGTGACAGACTAGTCCTGTTTTAAGCTCAGGTGTCCGATCAGAGTAAAAAGCTTATTACATAATCACGAAACGAGCCCATTGCTCCATGTCGCGCAACCTGAGACCAGAACAATCATAATGAGATACATCTTCTGTGATCGGCCAAATTTATTTGGATTTTTGAGTACCATTTGACGTTGCTGTGGAAGAGGTAAAGTTGATGGGTAAACATCACATTCATGTCACGTCGTCTTGAGCCACGTGCTAAAATCCTAATTCAAGGATGTTTCGGCAAATTCCTAGGAGGCAAATCAGCGCAGAGATGCACTAATAGTGAGTCTGCCCTGAAATGAAATGAGAAAAATGGCTTGCGCTGTCAAGACGAAGAGAATACATCGTAATTCAAACTCCGATGAATATGTAACAAGGTTTTTACTCTGATCGGACCCCCGTGCTTACTAATAGACTTCAACAAACGGAGGTACGGCGTCAAATATTGTTGAAGCGTCTGTCTAGGAGAGACTAGTGACAGACTCGCGTAATAATCAGATGAGTTCAATTGCAATGAAACCTGCCCTGCCAAAACCGCAGTGACTCACCTTGAAGCATTAATGTCGAATGTACCGAGAGTGGTTAGTTCGGCGCACAAATTATCTGGCAAGAGAAGAAATACAATCAAGGAAGCACGGAAATAATATCTGGAACCCAGAAAAATAACCACGACGGGTGATGAATACGGACGAGCCACGAGCTGCCAATTTGGCTATGTTCAGTAGACCATACCCCACGAACTCGCTTCTTTATTCTCAGATGAAATCGCCGGGGACGAGCGAAAGCAAACAGCTTGTAGTCTGTGAATACATGTCTGCCGAATTCCGGAGCTACTGGCTAATCTATTCAGACGCAAGGACTCGAACCCTAAACTGCCGAGAAATTTCGTACTAAAACGCGATTTGAGTATTCCGATCAGGTTCAATGAATTTACCAGTTAATTCCTTCGTGAAGTGGTGAGTAAAGTGCAGAACCTCCCGAGGAAGAAAGTAAATCGGATTCCCGCCATATTCTGTAGAACTGGCCACGACTCTTCCAAGGCTTTGGATTCCGGAAATTGGGGTGGATTTAGAAAACAAAATCAAGTTGCGCTGAATAAACGGGAGGGATACCGTGACTGTGGAACTTTAGTATTGAGCACGAAGCATCGGAGACGCCCAGGCGCGGACCAATTCTAGAGGGATCAGTGGTCATAATCAAGGCGCCAGGGAGAGAGAACTTGGAGAAAAACTGCGGGATAAGTGAGATATATATATGTGAGGAAACGGGTCGACGTGGTTGGCCGCATCCACTGGAGGCGAAAGTGAGTGAGGAATTGAGGATCGACCGCCTCATCAGGTGAAAATTGACAGCCGCGGGAGAAATCAAAGTTGGTTTGCAGAAGCTAGGGCGGCCAGCAAGGAATAATATGCATTGACGCTCAAGCCAATTGTAACGCAGGGCGGGCCGCGGGCAACGAGAGAAAGCAGGTAAAAATAGCCCTAAACGTCGCAAGATACCGGCGCCCATGAACCGCCCAAGGGATCAGCCAGATGCACAGAACAAATGATTTTACAGATAAGAGCAATGCACGCGAAAGATAAAAGAGAACGAAACACTCACCAGGAGAGTCTATCAAAGCGCAACCAGGGTGATGTCCGCGCGGGTCAAGAATGAGGGCTATGGGCGGCATATAAACAATAAACCAACAGACGCCGCGTCGAACCACTGTGGCCGGAGAACACGGCCAGAGAGCAGTCCAGAGGTACGCAACAAGGATGGGTAGAGCATACAGGACAAACGTACGCCGGTGTCGGATCTGCTCAAGAAAATAATCAATGCAGGAGCGCGCGGCTCGGTGCACGCCGTGAGATGTGTGCATAGAAGAATAATTGACCTCAATGCTGAAATGAATGCCTAGCACATGGAGCAACGAACACACAGAAATTAAAATACCAATGACAGGGAAACGAGTCAGGATGGCGTGAGCGAATAACAACGCACACACACGACAGCAAAGATCCGATGTCGTTCTTCATTTGGGTACGATAATTACTTATTTTCAGAGCGATGGATCTGACGGTCAGTGAAATATGCTTGAATGAGCTGTGCCTTGAAGTAAGCAGTAGTGAGCGATTTAGTGCAAGGGAACGAACGGAACAAAAGAAAGAATCATCAAAATTGAAGCGCAACAGAGACGCAGCGGGATGCGAGGGTTCGCGGCACTAAATGGCGCGAATGATCACATATAAGCCGCGCTTCGAGTCGGCGCGAACGAGATTGTTATAAGGGAGTGGGACGGAGACGCACCAATGCATCCACATGAATGGGCACCATCTCAGCAGACGAACGCTGATTACAGCGCGCAGGGTAAGCAGCTACCAATAATCGTCTGTCCTGCTTTATACGCAACAATACAAAGTGTCTCCGTTGAACATCGCTGGGTATGAACGGCTTGGATGCGGCAACATCCGCGGGCGAGTTGCTGCGTTCCGTTACTGCGTTCCCTGTGCTTGCATCCACCAGAGACATCCGCGAAGGGGGATAGCTTACGTGGGGATTTAATGTGCATTCGAGAAGGAAATGGGAGGAACCGCGCGGAATATCAGTGAGGAAGATGCATGAATAAGACTTGGGTACACGGATCAGAGCAACCCGCAAAGCTGAAAAGAGCGGCACAGAGAGCAGGTAGGAGTTAAAGTTTGGCCTGCTCCCTTGCTCAAGTACGAGGTTCGGTTCCGATCGGGGAATTCGGATGAGATATAACCAGTTTACGCGTTAGACGCCTTTCAGCGGAGAAGCAACGACATTTCGCCGAAGTGCGAAACGACGTGTCAAAGAGTCCCAAGCCCGGGAGTAGGAGCATTTCACAGGCATTAAAAACACAAGGCTAGGCGAGAGTTGGGCTCTGGGTGTCAGGTTGGGGAAGGGGCGATGGACGTGAAGAGCACTGGGCAAGTGAAGCGAGGATTAGCGCTGTCTTTTCATTCAGATGGAATAAAGGCTCGAATCACACCTCAAAGATAGAAATCGTCTGCTAGACGCCAGGACGTTCTCAGCGCTCGAAGGTCGCCTAAACACGACTCGGAAACATGGACGAGACGGTGGACGTCGTTTTACAGTACCTAGCCTAAACCTTGACACAGAAAAATCAGTATGTGAAGAACCACAGCATACACAATGAGACGCACCAGACCGAAGGGTACGGCCGTAACCAGCATATGGGTTACCGGATAATCACAAAAGATTCCCGCTACCGTAAGGTACGGGTCTTAGGGAGCATGATTTTTGGATTTTGGCCGTGCATCACATTTTCGTCAGCAGTTTTCGCATAAGCACATTTCCTCCCCGCCAAAATGCTTCGGCTTTTCTCCTTGCCGATGATTGACACATAATAATGCTGATGCTAAATCCGACTCTTCCGGACTTGCTTCTTGGGCGAACGGGCACTGCCGTCGATCGATCCGGCAGCTTTGCACTTGTTTGGAATATTCTGGAAACACCTAGTCATATCTAGGTTGTGCCAGGGGAGGGCGTTGCAAAAATTTGGTGTGAAGCCAGATGTTATCCAATCAACCCCAAATTTTGGAGGTGGGTTCTACCCCTCTGATGCAAATTTTTCATCAATGGCCACCCACTAGATTCCTTGCACAAACCTCAGGAAGAATAAAATCCTGGCAGGCAGTTTCAAACAGGTGGCTGGTGAAACAGGCCTAGCACCTCCCGACTTGATCCCCTCAAAAAGTGCCTTGCCTTTGCCTTGCCTGTTAGTTTTGGCCAAATCTACACATATAGCTAGTTCATTTGGGTGCCCCAATGAACCACACAGATAGCTAGCTATCTGTGGCTATGCCAGACCCAGCCCTCCGTTTTGTACCACAAGACGGAGCAGCAAATGTATAGAGTCTACTGGCGCCGCTAAGGTCCCCAGGCAGCCAAAGCCATACTTGGGTGCGGCCCAAGCTTGATCTACAATAGGGTCATTCAGAGCTCCCCTTTTCTCTTCCTGTGTGCATTACCTTTTCGAATTTACTTGACAAATCATGCAGCAAGACTATTAGAGCTGAACTACGGTGTTGCATAATTGTTCTGAGTACCCAGTGCATGTCCCCAATACTATCAGCGACTGCCTATCCAGCCAGACTAGGTAACCGGCCACTTGCCTAATATAAGCCGGTGCAACGTATAATACTCGAATTTGGTAGTTGTTGGTTGGAGTACGACCTATGGGGACCTTGCATGTCAAATTTGAAGGCAAGAGAAGGCGGCAATCAAACGTTGCGGGAGTTTCGAACAAGATGCCGGGCGTGGGAGCATCATTTCTTATCCCCGGCCGGCCTTCTCGCTCGTCTTTTCCTTATTGCTCCACCAATTCCTGGCCAAATCACAAGTGTGGAGGTCCGTCCTCATCCCATGGTTTGGGGCGATGGCCCATGGCTGAATTACCCGTGAAAAACCTCCCGCTGGTCTACTTGATTCACCGAGAAGACCTTGACTCGATTTCGAGTGGCACAAACCGGCGACCTCTGCAACGAACCAACCATGTTTGCTAGGTGCCTGGGATTTGACTCGGTCATTTAAGATACCTCATGATGTATCCTACAATGTTGATTGGGCTTTTAGCTGTCCGACCTCCCGTTCACGGTGGGTTAACATCGAAAACCACCAAATTTCATTGATGCATACAGTTGGACTTTTTGGAGGGGTAGTTTGGATATGGGGGACCTAGTTTGCTAACAGGTACGTCCTACTACGTCTAATTTAGGCATATGGATCTCTATTTGGGCCCTAAATTCCCTCTGTCCTTCGCAGGGCACACCATTTCCGCCGCACTCGATCCCAGCCATTCTCCTTGGCCAGCAACCGAATCAGTTGTGGTCCCTATACATGTTATATTCACAGTTTGAGGGTATGTAATAATGTATTTCGATACAGTGAATGATTTAGGATGCACTGGGATGAACAGTACGAGTGCCAACGAAGGATTTAGATGGGTGGCCGGTTAGGCCGTTTTTGCCGTTTTGGGCATCCGCCCGCGAAAGAATTCGGCATGCCATGAAATTTTCATGTAAATTCGCAAAAAGATATCTCAACACACTTTGCGGGATGTATGCCTTCAATTAAGACCCTCTATACCTGTATCAGTCGGACCCGGGGCGATAAACGCCAAGGTGGCCGAGAAGGCAGTCTCTGATAGTACTCTAAGGCAGTTTAAGCTCTCAAGCAGTGCTCCTGGCCACACGATGGTGCAAAGGGAGGCAAGAAGGATGCAAAAGAAGCCAAAAAGGGTTTCCAAAACCGGAACGTCAACAGTAGGGTCGTTCACAGTTCCCTTTTTCCTGCCCTTTTTCTCCCCTTTTTTTCGGGCTTTTTGTGGTTCCCGCCGTTTTTCACCGGGGTTTTTCCCCCTTTTCAAATCTGATATGTAAAAAGTGTTAAAAAGGGAAAAAACGAACTTCCCAGCTGAAAAACTGAAAGAAATCCGTCGAAAAAGGGAGCGAAAAAGGGCAGGAAAAAGTGAACTGTGAAACCCCCCACCGCGTCTCCCTTTTTCCGCCCTTTATCGTGCCCTTTTCAACTCTTTTTATCTATTTCATGAAGTTCGGGTGCTCCCATTGTTCCCCAAAGGTTGCATACCACCTCAGATGTTCAAAAAAGACTGGGGTGAAATTTTCTGAATTTTATAGCTCACTCATTTACATTATTGGAAAAGGGAGAAAAAAGGGAGCAGAAAAGGGAGTAAAAAGGACGCGAAAAAGGGAGACTGTGAATGACCCTATTATTGAAAAAAGGCAAAAAAAGGAGCAGAAAAGGGAAAAAGGGCGCGAAAAAGGGCGACGGTGAATGACCCTAGTAAATTAGGGTTGTTCACAGTAGCCTTTTTTCCTCCTTTTTTCGCTCCCTTTTCCCCCCTTTTTTGTATTCCCACCGTTTTTCTCCGGGCTTTTCCCCCCCTTTTCAATGTCAACATGCAAAAAGGGTGTAAATCCAAAAAACCTAGGTCCAACGTGCGATATTGGATGAAATCAGAAAAAAAAAAGGAAGCAAAAAAGGGCCGAAAAAAGGCTACTGTGAACACCCCGGCTGTCAGCTCCCTTTTTCGTCCTTTTTTGGCTCCCTTTTTGGCTCCCTTTATCCATTCCATGCAGCCTGGGCGCTCCTATGGTTCCTTAAAGGTCACATAGCACCTCAGGTGTTCAAAAAGGACTCGGGTGAATTTTTTTGGATTTTATAGGTCACTCGGTTACTTTTATCTGCCAAACAAGAAAAAGGGCGGAAGAAAGGGTGCAAAAATGGGTGCAAAAAGGATGTCAAAAAGGCTACTGTGAATAACCCTATTGTTTCCAGCCCTTGTTTCGCTCCCTTGTCTGTCGGATATGACCCAATTGTACATGTGGAGCGAACATTTTGCCTAGTAACATTCCTGCTAAGACAACCCCCCCTTGTTGTACACTTGTAGTTGGCTTCGTATCTTCCTCAAATCTTGGCTGATTTCCACAATCCTGGTAGAAGATACGAATTTTTGAAATTCCAAATCTGAAGAGACCTAAGCAATTGGACAAGGTATGGCCAGGGTATGAGCAAGTTACTGCAGGGGGGGGGTGTAGTATATGTAATGTATCTAGTGTTACAAGGCCACCCGTTTTGTCACGTCATAGACAACCCAGAGGTTGTCCGCAGTGTGACGAAACAGGTGGCCAGTCACCGCAAGAGAGTTCAGTCACAGAGGAGGATGAAGGAGATTGTGCGACCGAACATCAGACGTCTTCACCGGCCGCTGTCTGGAGCGCCTTCGTTGATGCCATCACAACCACTGGACTACTGCACTCTGTCAACACTCTATACTCTCACAGCGTGATGCGTTCAAGCTCTGCCACATTTGGACAGCCTTCGATCGCTTTCATCAGATGAATGATCTCGGAAAAATTTCCCGGACTTTCCAACTCCCAGATTCACTGCAAAATTTTGGCTGCTGTCAAAGTGCTGAACCGGTTGAAACGGTCACACATCACACCCGGTGTCGATTTGAAGGAAATAATACAGTATATTGCATACCACAGTGGGATATTCTACCTGGGACATAGTCAGTGCAAATAAGTTTGAGTTTCTGTCAGGCAAAGCCACGGCCCTACGCCAAATGACAGATTTTTATAATGCTGCGCCCCGAGCACTGGGTGAGACTTTTGATTTGATTGGACCGCTCGCCTCGCCGGAAGGGCCAAATGGGATCAAACACGCACCCACAAACACGCTCGCTTCGCACACCTGCCATTATGGATTCGGACACTGCGCAAGATCCCCAAAATGCCTACGCCTACACTTCCCATCGCTTCACCACCCACGCGTGCATATCGACCTCGATCTCCAAATTGAAAAGCACATGTACAACTGTTGACGAACACATCAAGGAGGACTGGGATGCTCTAGAGCTGCAATATCCGCCATGACCGATTTCCACTGGGCATGATATGCCAATTTTTGGGTGGTTCCAGCCAAAATTCTTCCTCAATCAATTTGGGTGCTGTACAAAACAAGTGGTGACTAAGTGAGGGGCACCATACGCAGACCCAACATTGCATCAAATTCTCATATCATAATAGCTACGCATTTTCTGGCAGAAGGTCAATCAGTTGCTGACAACAGCGGCGGGAAGTCAGCTGGATAAGGACTGCAGGAAGATGTCGAGCTCTGGAAACATGGAATGTCACTCCTGTCAGGAGGTCGGCAGAGCGAATGTGCGCCCGGGGTTAGGTGCTGCAGCGGTAGATAGATGGGGTGCCACACCATTTGCACCTGCTGCAACTTACAACAATGCCGTTGGTGGACCTTGTCATTTGTGCTTGCAAA